>CAACVS010000104.1:90204-106225 GCA_900660405.1 Pseudo-nitzschia multistriata
GTAGTACTAATAGTACTAGTAGTGCTAGTAGCAGGATCATTACTACTACTTGTAGTACTAATAGTACTAGTAGTGCTAGTAGCAGGATCATTACTACTACTACTTGTAGTACTACTAGTAGTAATAGTAGTAGTACTACAAACATATACAGCTTTGCTTCTGCTGACATTGAGAATGATTCTGGTTGAGTGATTTTAAAATATGTATGATTAGTAGTAATCATAGTAGTAAAAGTAGTATTGTTGTTTAGTAGTAGTAATTATCTGGAGTTTTTTCTGGGTGCTAATCATCACAAAGCCATCCAACAGAGGAACCCCCTTTGCTGTTTTTGCAATTACATCAAGTGGGACATCTGAAATCAGCTCAATCCTTGAATAAGGAGGGAGTCCTGCTTTCTCAAGAAGGAGTCTAGAACATTCCTCCTCTGCTTGGACAAAAAGTAGATTTGCCTCTTGAAGCTTTCTTGCCCTTGAGTTCCTTACATCATCCAGAGTCTTGATTGCCTCATCATTCCTCCTCTTCAAGATTTCACTGGTGATGATGGGTTGTGATCTTCCAAAGACCAAAGACTGGCTTGTCAATCTCCAGATATTGGATAGTTGGATCTTGTTCTCTTGTGTCTGATGATGATTTAGAACTAAAAATTATTGTAATCCAAGCTCTGGAACTATGGATATGGTCGGAACAACAGTGTGGGGGGTGCAAATCCAATCAAAAATATTCTGGCACAGGCCTCTCTGTTTCAAATTGCTGGCACTCCTATCAAATCAAAACGCCTGGTCAATCCAACAATTTATTCCTATCTCTTAGGTGATAAAGATAATGTCTGCAAAAAATTGTGTTCAAATCTGATGTCTAGTTTGAGATATAGAGTGGCTAGCTGCTACCATGGGGGAGTGTGTGTAATGGCTGTTTGTGAAGAAAAAATTCAGGATTGGATGATGGCACTTTTATGTGGAGATTTATTAGGGAGCTGGCCTGAATTCAAAATTAATTTCCCCCCCTCATTCAATTTTTTTCCCTCCAGAAAAAAAAAAGTTGCAATTTTGTCCAGTTTCATTTTCTCCCTCGCGTAGTCAATTGGTATTAAAATGACAGCTAGAATTAATGCCGATTTTTGGCCACCCACTACTGAAACTTTGGCTGACTAGTTTTAAGCCAATAGAGCATCCTTTGGCTTCCCAATGACCTGGATCTCAGAGTAATTGCATCATCTTGGTCTGGGTGCTTAGTCTGGTGGTCTAGTAGGGGGGTTGTTTTTTTATAAAGTTCTGGCCTATTTTCTAACCAGCAGCAGCTGCTGGTCTTGAATTTGGCCAATTTTGGCCATGATACCGGCTGCTGTTACTAGTAGTAGTAGTAATGGAACACTGGCTCCCCCTGCTGGTCTATAATTGTGTAATAATGACATATAGCACTCTTTGTCTTAACACTATGACTAAGAAAATCCCCAAAGGGCAGGATCTCATTTGAGCTGGTGGTCCTGGGGCACCAGTTCTAATTGTCCTATTTCACTTTTTGCAGTAAAAAAAGTAAATGGAAACTACTAGTACTACTACCAGACTGGGATCAAGCCAATCTGAGTAGCTATAAGTCTAAGTCTATAGTAGAGAGTCTTTCGAAGTTTCCAGGAGTCTGGAACCAGTAGCGGCTCCCCCAACTGGGATCAAAGTTCACAGCGTCATAGTCAGAGTGGTCATTTGACACAGTTGCTGGGTTTTTTCCTCTGTGTAGGAATCCTACCAGGTCCTACACGATGAGAATGTCAGAATTCAGCTAAAATGGACAAAAACTTGAAAACAGCAACAACAGGCCTGTGAGCAGGGAAAACAAGTGGCAAAAGCCTCTTCCTTGCTGTGGTGAATGCACCAAATCCAGCACATACTCACATGTTCCTACTGGAAAGGTGTCTAGTTGTAGCTGTTTGGGGGCAGGAAGGAGCTGTGTGAGCTGTGCTTGCATAAATCAGTGCAAGAACAAGCAACCGATGCTTGCAGTGGCAACAGCCGCAACTCACATTGATTCTTTCTTCTGGAGACCCCCATCCCCCCTCTGCATTGCCAATCTTAATCTAAGGGATCCATACCCAAAGGGGCTGATCCAGCAGCTTTTGGACCCCCTCCAGGGACTCCAGGACAAGGGGAGGACAACAACAACAACAACAACAACAACAAGCTATATTTAAGATGGGTTCACTGAATATGGTTTCGTTGTTTCTTGACAGCTATCGTATAGAGCTGGCCAGCAGATCTATGCTACAGCCATAGATTACGGGCTTTCTTTTTGCGTGTAATGACTACTTTCACTAAAAAAATATATACATACAAAATCCATGTGCTCAGGACCACTTGAATTTTTGAATCCCACATTTGTGCTGAACCGACAATTTTGGATTCAGACACATGCAAATTGCTTAATCAAAGTAGTCATTACATGGTAATTTGATGGCCGGTTATCCATGCACCATACAAAATACACGTAGAGAGTTAACTAAGGGTCAACTCACTCAAACAGCTATAACTTGGTCCCCAACGGACAATTAACAATGATAAGCACATGAATCAAATCCCAGTAAAAAGACAAATTCAGTGATATGGGGGTTATGGGGGGGGGGGGGGTATTGAGTATTTAATTATATTACTGTACGTGTATCAAGAATTAAAAATGTACAATTAAATTCTTGGCTGGAAAAACGTGGCCAAGCCTATACAATTTGTATATACACAAGTTTTAAATATATATCACCCTGGACCAGGCACACAATCCCACATCTTCTCAAGTAAGCACTTGTCAACACCCAGTAGTGAACAAGAATGCTGCTTTTCATTGCTCTTTTTCAAGCTTCATGTGCTAGTTCTTGTTAATTTTAGAAAGTAAATTAGTAGCACAGATAATTTCAAGTTTAGTCAACCTAGCAAATTGCAAAGCACCAGTAAGCAGTAAGCAAGACCAGGAGGACCAAATGTAAGCAAGAAGCAAGAATGGTATCATAAAAGTGTTGCTCAGAGCTTAGTGCAACTGAGACTTGCCTTTGCCTCAACACCAACCAAAGAGTGGAGCAAAGCAAGCACACCAAGAGAAGGATCATCTTCTATTTTACAACCATTTGCCTCTAGTAGCAAAGAAAATTGCCTGCTTCAGGCCAATTTGTGAGAGTGGGTTGGAAAGCATTCAAATTCGCCCAAAGATACTTGAATATAGCTGGAACTGAAGGTTGGAGTCCTGTTGACAAACCTGGATCAGTTTTTCATTGGATGTATTCCAACCACATCAGGGAGATCATCAAAGAAGAAGGTAGGAGGTGGAAGATTGCCAAGGTAAGATGCTTGTTTACCTCCATAGTATTATTCATGATTGTTTGCTCTTCTCATGGATGCACTCATTGCTTTTTTTTTAGATAAAAATGTCCTTGTTGGCTCAAGATCTACAAAACAGAGGAATAAGATTGCATGATCCATTTGAAGATCACCGGAAGAGAAGAGTTGATTTACAAGAAGCAGTAGCAGAAGTTTTTGAAGCAGTTGCTGTAGACAAAGAAGAAGCAGTTGACACAGACAAAGAAGAAAAAGATGCCTATTATGATTCCTTTCCATCTCCTCAAAAACTGAATCAGAAGAAAAAGAGTTTGTGACCCCCATGAAAGACTTCCCTTGGCTAGGTCTAAAGCTAGGAATAAGACTCGTCCCTCCAGCGTTGATGATGGTTATCATGTGCGCTATGAAGATTAACTCTGCAGCTGGGAACCTTATTGGTGGAGTTGCAGCCCCCCACCCTTGCCAGACCAATGCTTACCATACATCAGGAGCAACAGGATGATGAGATTTGTGATATGGTGGGCTTGATTGCAATGGGTCTTGATCCCACCACTGAGCTTCATAATCTTCAGCTTAGTTGGGTTGCTGATAAGAGACACTTCAAGATTAGAATCAAGTGGCCACCATATCTGGGGAAATACTAATGTTTTGCAGAGATGGATAAAGATGCAAATAGAGTCTCTATCTTTCCAAGACTCCGTGCCTCTGAGATTGGAATGGGGAATAAAAACAAACTCAAGAATGATAATGGAGAGATCTTTGAGGAGTATTATCTATTTCCCTGGGAAGGACACGGATACCCTTCTTGTTGAGCCAAAGATTCTCTATGGAAGGACCGAAGGAAACAAAGGACAAGGTGTCCAATGGATACCAATAGCCCATCATCCAGTAAGAAGCAGTCCTCTACAATCAATCCAAGGACTGTCCCTCTCCCTGCTTCTCCCTTCAGTGGTATGTGCCAACCAAGGGATGAATTTGTTACAGGCTTGTTCAGACCAACCCCAACTTCCCACTCATTCCAGAGGACAAAAAGATCACGCAGACACTTACGCAGCTCTGTAGGACCCTCATCAGCTCCAGCAGTCAACAATGCAGTGTTTGTTGCAGTTTTTGTTGCTGCTTCTGGTTGGCAACAAACACTGGGAGCCATTGCAGCTCTTTGAGACAATGGTATGGCTTGGCTGAGCTTCCTGTTGAACTTTGCTTAATTTGCTGTTTGTCTGTTCTTGACATCATTGATTTGATTGGCAGTAGAGAGTGGAAGAGCTTGGAGAAACATTGCAATTGAGTCCTTCTAATGCCAAGGCAACCACCTCCAACAGCTTGAGGGTTGTCAGGATCAGCTAGCTCATCAAAGTGTACTTGCCCTCCTATTTCATTAGCAATAGTCTCCACTCTTCCAATAGGCTTGATATTATCATCATCCAGTGTGCTTCTATTTGCTTGCTGGAAGCTAAGCTGTACATAAAAAGGAACAACAACATCTCTCTTTTTATCATCTAGCAACAAGCCACTTGATTCCATAGCAGGCTCAAAACAGGCCCATAGCAATGCATTTCCTAGAATTGCTGCAAGTGGATCAGCAAAGACATTTGCAATTGCTGGTGTTACTGAAGAACAAATCCACCCATCTGTAACCAAGAAGGTTCCTTCCACTGGCTTGTAGTAACAAATGACTCCAAAGCAAAGCTTTGACACAACAATATTAATGTCAGGCCAAGCAAGCTGTGTAGTATCAGTATACCAAGAATCCTGTTGCCAACACAACTTCCATCTAGCCCTACAATCAATATCATTTCTTGTTGTCCCTCTATGCTATCTTGCATAGGTTGTTGTAAACTTTCTAATTGAATGAGTACCAAGTTGACTGCAGGTGTTTCAGCAACAACAAAGAAGAAGACCTCATTCTTAAATGTATAACATTTCATAAAATTAGAATAGTTATTCTTTCCCTTTGTAATTTCTTTGTCCATAGAAGTAACAGTTGATCTCCTATCACTACTAACACCTTCAGTGAACAGTCACTGTCTAGACGCTCCAATGCCTCCTCCTCACTGGGTAACACCATTTCTCTAGGAATAGAGGAGCACAAGCAAGTACTACACATAAATTGTGGTCCATCAATCCTAGCAAGAAGATCTATCTTGGACAATAGTGTTCCTCTGCAACATTCTTCTTTGACCATTTCATAATTACTGGTGTAAGGAATAGGGGAAACTTGGTTGATTGTTTCAAGCTGCATTTTCCAACATGTGCTGTATCATCACTTCAACCAATCAAATGGAACTGGAATTTGATCATTGCTAGATATCAAAGTCTATTGATCAGGGCTCTATGGCATCCCATTACCTATGGTGTCTAGTGTCTGTAGTAACTCATTCTTTGTTAGCAGTTGATCCATGGTGCTGCTCTCATTGTTTCCAACTCAAGTCCTCATGTTTCCTGCTTCTTACTACTAGTAATAACAAGCTGGTGTGATTAGATCATTCATCTGCTGTGACTTGTAGGATTGTTGCCACTTCTGATAGCTTGAATCATAGTCCATTTGTGTAGATTGTTAGGCATGAAACATGACATTGGTGCCTTGTAGTAGACCAGGGATGTCATGAAGCTCTGCTTGTTTCTGTACTACTAGCTAGTAGGATTAGTACTCCTCCTACTACTACTAGTAGTACTATCACCATTGACATACAGATCTTTGCGTCCATTCACTTTCTTTGTAGATATCATATGGCTTTTAGATGGCTCAGTTTCTCAGCCATGAACAGTTCATTGCCAGGGTATCGATGATCTCCATCTGGTCCACAATGATCCAATCTTCCTGTAAACTGATGGGTGCAAAATAGGTAGTTGTACTGTACGTGGTACTGATATGCGCCCTAATACAATGCGTACCGGTACAGGGTGCGCCAAAAACATGTACCGTCCAGTATCCCTTCCCTCTCACAAAATCAGGGTTTTGGTGCACCCAAAAAATTTAACGGCTCGTGCAGTTTTTTCATTTTACGTACTCACTCGAATGGATCAAAGTCTCGATTATCAGCATGTACGAACCTGCATCATAATTTAGAAGATTGCAAGAACATGCAATAATTCCAAGGAGTACGAGAACGAATCGATAAAATAACTTTTCACAACATTAAAGGAAAGATTTGATGACATCCAAGATAATCAGAAACCGAATTTCTCAGGCAGCGTTATACATCCTGTTGGGCGTTGCCTTTGTCGCGTCATTGCCGTCGACCATCGAAGCTGCCAATGGTGTGCGTGGGCAACCATTGCGTCGACTTTCAGAAAGCAGAGTTAGGGGTGCAAGACAGCATCTAGGTACTATTAAAAAGGGCACCGAAGGATCGGGTGACAAACAAACCAGTAAACAGAAAGCAGGAAGAAACACTCCTTTGCTCAAAAATGTTCAACGACCAGTCGCAAAAGCATTTGACAAATTGAATATAAAAGGCGCCCTTCAGAAACCAGCAAAACCTGAGAAACAGTTACCAGAACCTGAGGTAACTAAGATTAACGTGAAGAAGGGGAGTGGAAGTTCGAGAAGACCCTCAAAGAATCCTGATGATCTGGTAGCAACTACCGAAATCGTTGAGAATGGCACGGAACACTTTACAGAAGGTGAGACATTTCAACGAAGGCGCTAGAAAAAGAAGATGAATCGAAATTCTAACGTGTCGATTTTATTTGCTCTTTCTCTTTCCAGTGAAGGTCGAAGTGTACCAAAGAGAACTCCCACCGCTTTCGATTAAATTTGAAATAGATCATTCTTCAACGAGCGGATCTCCCACGATGGGGGACTATAATGAATTATCTGATGTTGCCGAGGAGTACTTGGATGATTTTCTTACTAGTGTTTTTGAAGATGTGCCTGTCAGACACGACGGCACTAAATTATTCATCACTGTCAGCGACGAAGATCAATATACTGTCGAGTTCAAGCTCGTACTAGACTTTTTGATCCCAGGAGAGGTTCCAACGATTAAGTACGTTTTGTTTCTCGTTTTGTTAAAGGATGTGCTTATCAGAATACGGGTATAAAATCTTTACTCACAAGCAATGTTTCAATACGTGTGCTCCCTTGGTTTGGATTACACTATTATCAATTTCGCGACAGTTTCTTGATTGATCAACTACGTGAAGGACTCGAAACCGAAACTTCTCAACTGTTCTTCATCTCGAAATTAGAAACCATGAGCGAAACGAATCCTTTCAGTGGGACAGAAAAATATAATGTTGTCAGTCGTCCCCCAATGTCTGCTGCCGAAATTGCTGGAGAAGGAAGGAAACCACAAGTCAATACCGTCGAACATACTGGAAAGCATTATATATTGGCCTCTGTGCTGGCAGGAATGGGATGCGTTGTTCTCGTTGGTGCAGGATTATTATGGAGAAACAAGCATTCTGCAGAGAGCTCGACGCCAGTTTCCGGTCAGAAATTCTCGCTTTTCGACAAGTCAAGGAAAAACGATGATTCTAGTGGCGCTAATTCAACTGGATTGTACGGTGTTGACACAGAAACCATGTCTTATTTGAAAAGTCTTCGGTTACGATACAGCAAGGACCGTGATGACAAAACGCCATCCCTTTCCCCCAAGAGTAATATCGCGGCTGTTGAACAGACGGGATCGTATGACGACGGCGAGGAATCACTGTGCGATAGTGTCAATTCCGGATCAGGGCTTGAACGCGTAGACATTATGTAATTCATCGAATCTGAGATATTCACTAAACGAGAATTGGAGAATAAATTTCAGCTGATGTCAGTCGAATCGGCCATATCATTATTTGTATCACTGATGGCGTGTTACGTTTCTTGCCGATTGACAGCTTGGTGAGTACTGAAATTACATAAAATAATTGTAAGAATCTGTGAATAATAAGTAAAAACAATCGTTGCAAAATTTGAAATAGAAATACTTTATTTTGGATTTTGTACTATGAAATAGTAATGGTATCGAATGACTTATTAACTTTCTGAACGATAGGAAGGGAAAATCTCTTTAGCACCAGCAGGACTACAAGCAACACCAAAAGTAGGACGCATGAAAGAATTTTTTGAACTTTTCAGCCAACAATATTTTTTCTCTCATTGTCAAACAGCAAAATTGTTCAAATTTGGCTTCTTCACCTACCTCAACCCCAAAAACATTGCTCTTCCACCAATCATTTGAGGACTGGACTTGGAGAAGCAGAAAGCCAAGACTGAGAGCTTTAGCATGATTTTTGTTGTTATTGAGAATGCTCTTTTTTGTTCATAATGGGTCACTTGGAGGAGCCAATCATTTCTCCAGGCAATTTATTTCATGTGCTTCTTCAATTTGCCAGCAGTAGTGCAAGGAAGAATTGAGGAGAAAAAATAAAAAATGTGATTGTTTGGATATGTTCACACCATGTAATTTCATGCACAAATGTGTCCCCTGTTTTATTTTCATGTGTTAATTTTCACATTTGTTGACCTCTTCCTCCCATTTGACTCTGAATAAAAAAGTGTTCTTGATTCCTCCTCACTGACTCTCATGCATAGGATCCATCAGGGACCAGCAATCAACTGTCCTTGTACCTCAAATGACTCAGTGGTTAATGGAGGTGCACCAACGCAATGAAAGGGGAGGCCCTACAGCATGTTTCATTCTTGTGCCTGGTGGGACCTCTGTTGTTGTTGCTTCCACTGACAGGAGATCCATTGGTGACATTTTAGCAAGAACTTGACAAACAACCACCAGAGAATTGCACCAATTGTTCAGTATTATCTTTTGCAATGCCATAGAAGAAGTCCTAGTACTAGTACTAGCTAGTAGTGATAAAAGAAATTCTTGTAGTAGTACTACTACTAGCTATATTGAAGAAAATGGAGCTCCTCCAAAGGAACAAGAAGAAGCAGCTACTACTAGTACCTATGAGGTATCAACAATGAAAATTGCAAGGAAATTTGGAGCCAGTATTAAAAAGTGGTTCCTGTCAATTGGCCTACTAGTAGTGATGTGCAGACAAGAACTCTGGTCAGAAACACAACCTCTAATGTTCCGCACAAAGATCAGCCGATGGTGGGATCCCGTGAACCAAAAAAAATCAAGTCACGTGAAAGTGGAGGGGATTTGTTCACCAAGGAAAAATTGTGACTCGGCATCAATCGGTGATCGCTAGTAAAGAAGTACTGCGCTGTACGTACTATTACAAACAAGTACTGTAGTACGGTAGAGAAGCTGAGTGACGGTCATGTCAATTGAGGTGCGCGTTACTAACCTGTGATTCGAATTATTGAGCAAGCACCGGTCCGACCTTGCGGTGTTTCGCGACCATAACGCGTGCGCCATGAATTAATCACAAACGTTTTTTGTCACAGTTGGGGGGATAGTTTCGCATGAACAAACGTTCTCGTGACATCTTGTTTTTGATCGGTGCGCCCATATTTCAATACTGCACTCAATATTCCACGATTTCAACGGTTCCTCACCTTTTACCGACTGGATGCGAGGATGAAAATCACACAGTACTGAGCTTGTCGAAAGTAATCTATATTCATTTGAACGAAAGACTTTTTCTACGAAAAGAATTGACCTTATTCCATACAACTAGTTGACAATGGCGAGAGTGACATCAAAAGCGTTGTTGCTCGTTGCTTTGCTCGGCAGCTTGCAAACAGCTGCCTCTATCCATCGAGCCGGAGGGGTCAGAGAACTTTCTTTCCAGCATCCTATTGAGCCTCACCTTCCTCATCAAGGTGTCTCCAAGGGTACTGGCAGCAGTTTGCCAGTCAACAAGAGTGGGAAAAGTGCAAGGGATGACAGCGGTGATAGCCCATATTACTACGAATACCAAAAGCACGGGAAAAAGGAAAAGAAAGGAAAATCCTCCAAATCGGGAAAAAAAGAAAAACACTACTACAAACATAACAAATACGAAGTTGAGATGGAAGTTGTCGTGGACTATTCGAAAAGCACGAAAGGCGTTCCAAAATTTGAATTTATTGAAATTGGACACAAGTCTTGGAAGAGTTCAAAGGACTCTAAATCCGGAGGCGCAGGCAACGAAGGAGATGGAACTATGTATGCAAAGGATGCAAAGAGCTCAAAGGATGGCAAAAAACCTAAATCGTATGGTAGCAACGGAAACACCAACAAACAAACAAGTAAGTCATGACAAAAGGCTGGATGATTTATCACTCTCTACCATTTACTCGGACACTGACAATCTTTCTCTTTCTTTCCGTAAATTTGAATTATAGAGGCACCTAGTACCGTTTCATCTTATCCGGTTGCACCAACGTCATCAGCTGCGCCGTATTCGTCTCCTTCCACCCCCGTTCCTACAATGCTTGGATCATTCGGTGTGAAAATCCCGGAATATTCTCTTGCTTACAATCTTTTGACTACACTCGAGCCTACAAACAAAGAATTAAGTGAGCTGGAGGTTGCCACCACTTCGTATCTCGATGATTTTTTCGTGGACGAATTTGACAAAGATGATTTCACTGTTTTTGAAGTATTCACCACGGAAATTGTCGACAGTAGTACACAGGGCAAAGTGGTTGTCGTAAGTTTCGGTAAATCGGTTGCAAGATTTGACGGACTCTCGTTAATTGCACCTACCTCTGAACAATTGGATTCTGCAGTAGTTGAAGCCTTCACGGGGTTGCACATGATCCAATACGAAGATTGGTTGAAACAGATGCTGCCGTCGAACAATATCTTCATCGGTTCCAAAGTTCAATATCTTCAAGATGACGAAGGCATAGCGGACAAGGCTCGTCGTGGTATCGGTGCGACGGGAATTGCCGCTTCAGCTGTGGCATTCACGCTTCTTGTTGCCKGAGCTGTTCTCTACAAATCTAAATCAGGTGACAGAGAAGGCCAAACAGACAAACTGAACAAGGCTTCTGGTGATATGACTGTAGCTGGCGAGACGTTTGCAGGAGAGACATACGATGGCACATTTGCGGGTGATACATACGACGGTACAGCTTCGGTTTCTGCTGCGTCAATTGACTATGTAAGAAGATTTGATGGTGATGAAGAAGATGGAATGAAGAAAGATAATCTTGGTGCAATTCCTGAGAAGCCATGGGGCGATGATGACAGCGACGGTGAAAATGGAGAACCATATTCTGGCGGCGGTATTCCTGCCAACAAAACAGGAACTGCTTTCAGAAAGGGAGTTACTTCTGCTCCAAGAACTGCCTCGTTTGAAGACGTAGCTTTGCAGGCACCAGCATATGGCAGTGGATTTCGGCACAATATCATGCCGGATCCTTCGTCTTCAGAGGATGATCAGTCTCAAATGAGCGACTCTGAACTTTCACAGTTTGTAGCCTCAACGAGACAAGTCGGGACCCATATTTCAGGGGATAATACTCTAGAAATTAAGTCCCTCCTATCAATGGACTCCATGGATGACCACTCTTCTAGTGGCCTTTCTGTACGGGATAACTCTTCGAGAAGACTACGAACAGTTGCGGAGATTGAGGCCTTGCTATCTTCAGAACTCAATGACGATAACGGAGCTTCGAATACGGACGGCAAAGAACCAGAAACGAGTCGACCTCGAACAGTAGAAGAAATCGAGTCACTCCTGACTGCTGATGACGATGAGAGCATAGTCGAATCGCCATTTTCAGACGAAGATGAAAGCATTGTTGAGTGAAATTAACTCACCGGATGCAATGTTCTTCTGTCTGTCAGCTTGACACAAGGTCTCTACTACACAAACTATGGACGTATTCAATTTGATAATAAATGTATATCTGTATTGAACTAGTAAGTTTTTCTGATTTTGAACTAGTAAGTGTTTCTGATCAATATAAGGATCGTGTAAAAATGCATGGCAACCCAGGCAGTTACTACTAGTAGGAAGGTAATGTAATAACACCATTTCCTTTTCAGGGCGAGCGCCACTGGTGGTGTACTCCAAGCATGATGTCATTGGTGGTATGTGCATATTGAAATGAACCTTGATGCTTGTCCTTTATAAACAAGTCTGTGACTTCACTGATTTTGTGGAATACTAGTAGATGTGCAATAAAACTAGTAGTATGCAGGTTCTGATAAGTATCAGGCAATTGCTTGTATGTTGCTTATTGGTCCTCCTTGCTCTTCTTTTTGAATCCCTGAAAGATTTGCAATTGAAAAACCATATCAGCAGCTTGTTGTCTATTTAGTACTGGTACATTCAAGTCCACCAACCCAATATACATCAGACTCACATTGCATCAAAAAGGTCTAGAGCTTGTGAGAGAAAATCTATTCCAACCTTGGCATAAATAAGAAAAACGTAGCTCCAAGTTTTTTTTGTCACCTCCTCATTTTTACTGCATAATACTAGTAAATGTATCAGGCCTTTAGGCAGTTATAACTTAACCCCCTCTCCATTGGTATTTTTTTATCATAAAATAGTTTCCTGTGCACCCCTTGAAACAAGAAGGAGAAACAAAGAGAATTTTTCTCCTTGTTTGAAGGTCAATATTCTCATTGTTTCTCATTGTTATAACAAGGAGAAACTAAGAGAATATTGCCTCTCCTTGTTGTTTCTCTTTGTTTTCCATTGTTCAAATAAGGAGGAATACAGAGAATATTGCCTGGGCAATGTTTGCATTTTTTCTTTTTGTTTAAGCAACAGAGTGGATATAATCCAGGCATAATTCTTTCTGTTTTACACGGTGAAATGATGGGGGCAGTTCCATTTCAAACCAAGGGAATATTACTAGCTCCTTCTTAGTAATGCCTTCTTCTTTGCACCTCAAGTGACTCAGTGATTGTTGCCTTTTATCTCTGTTGCCTCCACTAATGGAGGGGAGCTTGTCATGTCTCTCAGCTGCCTCCATTGATAGGGGATCCAATGACTTGCTAATGCTTGCATATCCTTTGCTTCTACTGATAGGGGGACCATCAACATGCCTTGCTCTTGTGCCTCCTCTGTTGCCTCCACTGCTTGTTACCAGAGATCTATCACAAAAGGAGCTCTAAAAGAAGTTGCAGAAACATACAACATCTCACCCAGCACAATCACAAAGGTTTGGAGTCTGTACAAGAATATTGTGGATCCTGTCACTTGTTCTGCTGGTAATGTTTAAAACAGAAAATGTGGTAACTCTGGTTGCAATGCAAGGCACCTGGAAGAACTAGAGACTCTAAGGAATGTTCTGCACAAAGATTGAGGTAATCTAAGAAGTCTTTTAGCTGCAACAGTCATTCCAAAGACTCTCTATTGCAGATGGCCAAGTATAGTAAACTTAGGAAGCAAAGCAGAAGTGCAGAGCCTCTGGTAACACTCAAGAATAAACTCCAACTGGTAAAATAAATAATGAACCACATTGATGAAAATGGAAAATTTGATGACTGGTTCAATTGGATTCACATCAATGAGACATGGTCTTGGTATTTGAAGAGTGCAACACAAACTATGTACCTGTTTGTCAATAAAGATGAACCAAGGTTTACCTCAAAGTCCAAGAACCAGGCTTGATGAAAAGATTTAGAATTTTGCTGTTTGTTGAGAACAAACCAGCTCAGCTTAGGTCTGTAAGTTGCCCAGGTGGTACTACTATATTCATCATGACAGGGCAGCAACTGCTTGTTATTACCCTTGCTGAGGAAGATCAGGCCACAGCAGTTCGTAATGAACAAGCACAATACTAGTGATAGTACCAAGAGCTGTAGTTATAGTTATAGTGGTAATGCTACTAGTAGTAAATGTAATTGAATAAGTTTCTGGTACTAAATGCACTCAATCTTACATAGGCCCAACATGAGGACACTCTTTCAGGACCGGCACAATAGGATCATACTGACGCTCATAGTACCATCTACCCTGCTGCTGGACACCTTGGAATTTGTACCCTACACTGCCACCAAGGCAACCAACTCCGAGACTGCAGATGCCCACAAATCATGGAACCACATGGGTTGGAGCAAGAGCTCACACAACATCCCATCCTGTTCMTAAACAGGCCCACTCAGGCGCAAAAGCATGACAGATGCTGCTCCTCCACCTACTCCCCCCTACTCTCCTTCCCCAAAACATCAAAGAGGCAGAACCAATCCACCAAAACAAACTCCACCATAAACTCCTTACCACCCAAGCAATCATCTGTACCACATCCACTGCCAAGTGGCTACAATCTACCTGCACAAAAGACACAGGCAGAGGACAACCTCACAAAAACCAGTGCATTCCTCCTTTGGCCTCCTGTCCTGGAGTTCCACAATACCTCTCCACATAGATCTTCAAGGATCCTGAAACTCTCTGGCCCACCCAGAGTGCCCCACAAGCCATTGAAGTCCTCACCATTGCCAACATGATTTCCCAACCCAACCAAACCAGCAATGACACACCAGCCCCCCTTTTGTCCCTCCCCACCAAACAAAAACACACAACCTCCACTGAATGAACATCTACACCATGATAACAAACTCACTCAAGTCAACCACATCACAAGGTAACCCCACCAGCCTTGTTACCCTTTCCACCTCATAGGCTGGGCTGGGATCCCAACACACACCTCACCACGTTCCACACCCAGACCAACCATGCTAGGGAACAAATCCTCAAGTCCAAAAAGGGCTCAGAAACCAAAGTGGAATACTTCTTCACTAATTCCCTAATTCTCTGTTTCCCCAAACTCCAATGCTTCCTCCTCCATGACTGAACAAACAAGACCACTAAACTCTGTTTTGCCCCAAACCCCAACCCCCAACCCCCAGGCAATTGCACTGGCTTCCTCACCCCCATGAGTTTTGTTGCCTACACCACAAAAAATCTCAGCTATGAAACACTGACACCTCCTAAAAGTAGAAGCCACCTCAATCAGCACCACCAATGTCATGCAGGCCAAGCTAAACACCTCAACTGTCCCACTCATGATATACAAAGTCATCAACATCATTGATGCCCAGGTCCACCAGGTTCTCATTGTCCTCTTCATGCACCACTGTTCACATGCTTTGGAACTGCAAAAAGTGCATGACATCCTCCAAGCTAACAATGCCTACCTCAACAAACTCCCAAACTTCCAATGGGATAAAAAAAATCTTAAATTTATCTTTAGCCTCGTGAACTAGAATAGGCACTAGGAAGGCCAGAACCATTGCTGTCGTGAGAAAGAATGCTTCTAGCTGCTCTGAGGGGCGGCGCCTCCCTCCGAGGAGGTTTAATGGAGGGGCAATTAGAAACTTCCAATGGGATATTGCCACCAAGCTGGTGTGGTGGCAGCTAAACATTGCAACAAAAGCCTTCTTCTGTCATATGATTACCATGGAGACCAACCTCATTGCAGGCAATACTACAGTAGTAGGAAGGACCTTCTTGTTTGGACCAATATACAGGGAGGGGGGAATTATACGTCCCCTGCATTGATTGGGCAGCAGAATCTAAATCCCCTGCATTCTTGAGTGGGTGGAAATCTACGTTCCCTGCATCTGTTGGACATAATCTACATCCACTCTGTTGATTAGGAAATCTGCATCCCCTAATTGGATTGGGGGAAAATCTACTTTCCCTGGGTTGATTAGGTGGAAATCTACTACAACTCCTATGTGGATGGGGGGGAAATCTACGTCCCCTGCATTGATTGTTTGTAAATCTACATGGATTGAGGGGGAGGAATTCTACATCCCCTGCATTGATCGTGCAAACTTTGACAGGTAGGTTTGTCCAGATGGGAATCCTGTTGTCCGTAGGATATCAGACCGTGGGTATGATTCATA
>CAACVS010000105.1:5981-85619 GCA_900660405.1 Pseudo-nitzschia multistriata
GTTATACCAGAGCCATCTACTGGCTTGTACAGACAGACTCCATCAAAGCACAAATGTTGTGCAACGTTTATATCTGGCCACAATAACTGCATATCAGTGTATCGGTCCTGTTGCATTCGRTTACTTTTCCATCTAGCTCTATAGTTAACATCATCCCTTGGCATTCCTGCGTGTCTGCAAAGTGATGTCGCAAACTTCCTAATAGAGTGAGTCCCCAACCTACCTGGCCTCTCCTTATTAGTAAATGCACGGTTGTTCCAAATATGCCTTTTCAAAAAGGCAGAATACTGGGCTTTTCCACGTTCAATTTCCTTCTTCATTGACTTCATGTGTGACCGTGCACTTGTTGTCCCTTCAGTAAATAACCACTGGCTTACTGCTCCATTCCCATCCTGCAACCACTTCTCCAAAAATAATGCTAATTGAAGTACTGCACATGTTTTGGGATTCATAGAGCCCATCAAAATTTGATCAGGRCARTCTCKCTCTTCCCKCACATTCTTTGACCATTTCATCTTCAACGTCAAAAATTCAGGGAATCTAGAGCAAGCCTTCAAAGAATCCTTTGTTATATGAGCCATATCATCATTACGAGCTATAAAGTGTGTTTGCACCACCATCATTGCTATAAATCGTCTCCTATTTATCACAGAACCCTGATTTTCCAGAAGATCCAGGGCTTGCAAAAACTCRCTCCTCGTTAGAGGCCTATCCATCTGTGATGGCTTCCCAAGCCCCCTTGTTTCMTTCAGTTTAATTGCAGCAATTAAATTATTCACTTTAGTAGATTGTGTAGGATTGCCATGTCCAACACCTTGGAGAASTGTCCACTTAATACTCTTGTTTGGAAGAAAATACGAAATACCTTTCTTTGAATATTCTACAGAATTAGACCTAGCATGGACAGGGTTGTCATCAGGAGTTKGATCCTCCTTTYTATAAGCCTGTAGTGCAAGGAATCTATAAACATCATCAGGAGTGATGTTAGAAAGCTCATCATCACTAAACACRTARTCCCTTGGATATCTTGTATCTTCAGTGGGAGGATYATCACTTGTTCCATCTCTTTTCCCATGTAAAAAATCCATGAAGTTTAGGAATATCCTGTGGTAACTTGGCCATTGGTCTGGAATATTAACACCTGGTGGTGGCTTAGGAGCTTGCCCAGGACGCGGCCTTCTTGTTGTTGTTGCTGCTTGGCTTGCTGCTTGGCTATCGTTGTCACCATCGACACCTTCACCAAAAGGATCGTCATCCGCGCCACCAGCACGAGCTTCTTCTTCATTTAATACTCTAATGAGCTCTTCCAATGCTGCATCACCAGCAGTATTTTCCATGTCCTCGGCGTTGCCTTGTTGTTGTTGTTGCTGCTGTTGCTGTTGCTGTTGCTGTTGCTGTTGCTGTTGCTGTTGCTGTTGCTGTTGCTGTTGCTGTTGCTGTTGCTGTTGCTGTTGCTGTTGCTGTTCCCCACTACCACGTCCCCCACGTCCCCCACGTCCTCCTCCTCGTCCCCCGCGTCTGCCTCCACGACCACGTCCTCCTCCTCGTCCCCCGCGTCCGCCTCCACGAGCACGTTCTTCACCTCCTTCGCGTTGCTCCTCACCAGCTTCTTCCTGTTGCTCACGAGCAGCTTGTTGTTCTTCCAATGACTGCTGTTGCCCACCACGTCCACCACGTCCACCACGTCCACCACGTCCCCCACGTCCCCCACGTCCCCCTCCACGTCCTCCTCCTCCACGGCCACGACCACGACCGCATCCTCCTCCTCCGCGTCCGCCTCCTCCACCAGCGGCGCGTAGCTGTTGCAACAGCTCCTCAGCTTCCTCTTGCTCACGAGCAACTTCTTCCAATGCTTCACGGGCAACCCTGAACAAATTGGGGGGGGGGAGGGCTTGTTCTTGTTCTTGTTCTTGTCGTCTCCTCCTGCTGCGTCCGCCACCAGCTCTCCGTGCTCCTCCACGTAATCCTACGGGTTGTCCGCGTCCGCGACGCGCTTGTTCATCTTGTCCTGCTGGTGCTGGGGGTGTCATTTTGTTGCTGTTTACTAATGTTTGCTTGTTGCTTGTTTGCTTGTTGCCGCTAAAGGAAGAATAAGAATAAGCTCAAGTTTTCATGTGCAGCGACCACGTTGTATTATTGCACTGCGTCAGTGTTTTCAACGGTTGAGAATGCAACAAACAAGCTACTGAGTAAGAGTAGTACATAAAATCTCAATACCGTTTCCTCTATGTATTTTGCACACAAAAAAAGCAATACAGTTGAAAAATTAATAGTATTGTACAGCCGTACACCAGTATTTAGGGGGTAGGCCTATTCAGTAGTGTTTTTTGGTTGCATGGAGGCAATAATGATAATGCAATTTTAGTTGCATTTTGCGTATACAGTAGTAATGAGTTTACTGGAACTTTGCGCTAAAGAAAAAATAGCGCAATTCAATCAATCATCTGGCGTGTTACCGGTGGGCGAAGATTTTGATTGATCCGATTGTTGATTCGACGATGATTTAGAGATGGTTCGATTGATTCATTCATGAATCGATAAGAACAGAAAAAGATTCTGTTCTGACTAAAACTGTTCTGTGCTCATCAGAACAAAATCCAGCCACCCGATCATTAGCGAATGCTTTGACACAGATTTTGGAGCAACAACTATCGGCACGGTTGATGCGAAAGGTGGCCTCAAGCAAGCGGAAACTGAGCTGAAATGATCAATAGGTTTCGCTGTGCCACTCGAGTGCCAGGGCGTATTGCCGTAGGATGGTCGTTGCCAATGGTTGCAACGGCAGGCATTGGTCTCATAGCTTACGGAAATTCGTTTCAGCAAATATACACGCGATCAGAAGCCAGTTCGAGTAACGATAACAATGAGACGACGAGCAAGGAGACGCTGGAGAAACCAACCACCGGACGATTCGAATCGTCTTGGATAAAGGGATCAATCGAAGGCGTCATCAATCAGGCAGTTGGAACAGTGGCGTCATTGACCTCGAATACGAATGACGCTCGAAATTCAGCTGGCTCGAAACCGGAAGACACAGATACCTACCAAAACATGGGAAAGATGCTGACGAAGTTATTGTTACCTAGTAGTAGTACGACGTCGCTTAGTGATGTTTTGCAAGAAGTTCAGTCTATGAGCGGACGAGGCGACATCCAGGATGCTTCTACTGTGGTGGAAGTTCTTGATGTCGCCAAACGATGCCAAAAAATGTTGGATTCGAAACTCGGCGAATTTTTCGGCACAGATGGGTTTCCCCCACTCCAGCTACAACAATTGTTTTACTTCATCGAGAGAGAAGACGAGGTGAAAAATCCTTCCTGGAAACGGCGCAGACATTATTTCTTTCCCGGTATTGATATGAAGCAAATGGAAGACTTAAATGAAAAATTGAAATTGACAGATTTGGCATACGCGGATACGGAGGATGAAGTTCGGGACCGCCTACAAAAAGAATATAATTCTGAACTTGTCTACTGTTCCCTGGACGGCTTGCCCAATAAACCAGCACACTTCATCGCGGTAGAAAGAGATCAGTCACCATGGAACACAGAACTCGAAGTGCTCTTGGTTGTGTGTGGAACAAAGCGCATCACTGACGTCATCACCGACTTGCTCTGTGTTGCGGAACCGTACCGGGATGGCTATGCTCATTCTGGAATTTGCGAGAGCGGTCGGTGGATAGCCAGAAAACACGTCAAACTTTTCGAAAAAATACGACTGCTCAGCAACAAGAAAAAGATAAAGCTTACGCTCCTTGGTCATAGTTTAGGGGCGGGCGCAGCAACAAGTATGTTATCGATTCACCGCGGATGCATGTTTTTTTTTTGGATTTCTCACCTTTCGTTTTGATTTTCAATTTTTTGCAGTTGCTGGAATCGAACTGAATGGCGACCCATTTATTGATGTTGAGGTCGTTGGATTCGGCTGTCCAGCGTTGTTGTCACCAGAATTGTCCACTTCGTATGAGCACATTGTAACAACTGTTATTGGAGACAACGACTGCGTGCCTCGCATGAGCATGGCAACCATGGTAAATACGCTCTTAGACATGGCAGAATTTGATTATACCCCGTTTGCACTCCGTGACATTGAGGAAACCGTCAACGAATTAGAACGTTTCCTGCCGTCAATTGTGGACGGCTCGGTGAAACGCAAGGTTTTAAACAATCTCAACGGGTTCTTGCCCGATGTCTCGCCAAACGGTGGCGACGAAATTAGTAAACGAATGGAGGTAGTTTTGTTTCCCCCGGGGCGTTGTATTCATTTTTACAGCGACGGCTTTGGGACTTCTGGGTCGGTGGTCCCGTGCACATTTTTCGATGAACTCGATATCAACCGCAGACTTTTACACGACCATCTCATTAAAGATGGTTATCAAAAGATTTTTCTGGATGTAATGAGACAGTACAAGAACGACAACCACTACAGCTTTAATGAGGAGAAGAAATAACGAAAAAAATGCTGGAAAATTCCACGTTAGAACTAGAAAAAGCTAGTGAATCACAAATTATTCTTTTATTGGTACAATGTAGATCGACCAAATGGTACGAAGTATTTCCGAGTCGATCCTCTTTGTTTCTCTAGTTTGCTAAGGTTTTCTTGAACACCAAGCTCACACGGGGTGCAGTTTCTCCCTTGAATTCGGCTGTCTTGACAGTATGCTGGAAACGTTCTTGGCAATCACGAACCATCTCTGTCACATCTCCGTCCATCAATACAAATGTGTGTGGTTTGGGGCTTTTCGTTCCTTTCTCAGAAATATTATTCTTAGATGGGGGACCATCGGCATTGTTGTTGCCAGCTAAAGACCGAAAACCGAACCGTCGAGTAGCTCCAATGCTGACAACAACAGTTTCGAACCCCCAGTAGACTCCCTGGTCCGGATCGATATGATACCTCATACCCGACCCACCATCGGGGTATAAATTGAGCAAGCAACCGTCGTAGTAGTGAGATGTTTCTTGGCACAAACGGTCTCTCACACTGGCTACTACTGGTGACCAAGGCACTCGTTCCATAGACTTTCCTGAATATTCGAAGGGGGCAACGTGTTCGTCTCCTTGCCAGGCTGTTTGTCGCCTCTCAACAACAGCACGTTTCGACGTGGTTTGGATTGTTTCTGCCTTGAAGTCCACTTGCTCTACGAAGGACGACAGCGTGAAATCACTCTCGTCGTTTCGGGATGAAGAAGAAATGTTCGTCAAAAATCCAGGGCGTATTAGAAAGGGCAAATCTAGATCGTCGTAAGCCTTTTGTAAGCACACTGGCAGTGACTCGATTGAAATGTCTTCGTAATTCGTCGAAAGCCGAAAGCAATCGATCGACCACTTCAAGGCAGACAATTGGTGAGGTTGGATGATAGTTGCAAGATGGAGGTCATCTTGTACGATTTTCTTCAAGAGCGGATTCCACCACAGCGTGTGGTTGATCCCGTCAGCGTTGGAGTCCTCGCATTTTGGTAAGAGTCGAGATATCACGGACGCAGCCTTGATTCCTTCCACAGCCGCTTCCAATGAATTCTCAGATTCTTCCCAGTCTGACGAAACCAAACACTTCACGGCGTTGGTTAATCCTTTATGCCATAACTTCTGGTCTCTTTTGTATATTGTAAAAACTCCTCCTGCGGATTTAGTGTCATCTTCATAGCTGTTGTTGCGTTTGTTTTCCAAAGACACCAGTTGTTTAGATAGTCGTACAAGAGTCACGCTGGACAGCGTTCCGGAGGAATCGTTCTTCGGCGTCAACGACACCGCAACGTCCTTCAGAATACTAGCGGGTGTAAAGCAACCCTGGAGCCTGACCTGCAGTGACGGCGCAGGCTTCGATGGCCGACGGCGTGGGCGTTTTGCTTTTGTTTCCGAAAATGCCACGGCCTTGTTTACCAACAACATGGCTACATACAGCCATGAGAAGCGGCGAAAGAATACTATTTTAGAACCATTTCTCCTTGTTTCCATTCTTCCTTCTCTTGGTTCTGCGACAAATATGGATAGCAAACACAGAGCTTTTATCAACCTAGAGCTGTTGCGTCTTCTGTCCTCGATGTTTCTCAATTATTTCTCTTTACTTCCATTAAAAAAACATTGTGCGGAACGTACGAGTAATCGTAACGTACCTACCGTTCCATACGATGATGTACATACAGTACTGTACTAGCGCACAAAACCAAATAAAACGATTGATGGCTACTGTTGAAAGAGTGACTGAAAACTCAGGCTACAGTCACAGTTTGAAAAAACGACTGTGGAGGAAGAATGCAAGTCAAGTTCGAATTTGAGAATGTTCTCAAAATGTCGCGTCAGCGTTCGTCTTGATCACCACGCCGGAAAATCCCGAAATAGAATGGGTAGATCACAGGTACTTACTAGAGCTACTAAGTACAATTCCCATAATGGCAAGCTATTGGCAATTTCCCGACTATCAATTTTTTTTATTTTCCCGTCTTTTTTTTCCCCTCTCCCCCTCCTCCACGAAAAAAAGTACAAGTCCGAAAATATTTCTATACTTGATACTTACTACTGAGAATATCAAATCAGTGCTTATCTCAAGTGTTAAGGACCACCAATAGAAATATTTTGGGACCAGCGAGAAATTAAACAATGGAAATATTTTTATTTTCGTCCTTTGGATGCCATTTTTAACTGGATTTAACTGTAAAAATGAGCTAAAAATTTCTATTAGTATTTGTACGGGGATTGCCAATAGCTTGCCATTATGGGAATTGTACTTAGTAGCTCTAGTACTTACAGTACAAGGAGCTAAGAATGAGAATTGACGGAACATTCTCGCGTCATGTCAAAAAAAAATTGACACCACTATTGACAACCCGAGCGCCATAAGGCTATGATTTATCGCTACCGGTATCGTCACCCTCCAAGGACGCTACAACAACGACACGATTTCCATAGTACCGTACGAAAGAATCAGAAGACCCGTACAAACGAAGTAAAAACAGCCCATTTGTTGTTGTATTTCACAAATTCTTACCGGTACATCGAACAACCCGAGAATATTTTGACGGTGTTACTGCCCCTTGATCTACTACTATATGTGCAGTTCACTCTTTTGTTCTCCTCTCCGATGACGGAATTGAATGAGTTCAACACTCTTGTTCAGACACTGGCTAAGAATAACCGGCGGCGAAGGCTACAATGTTTGTAACTAACCTTCTTGCTGACTGGTGGGGCAGACAAGAAAGCAATCGAAACGTCGAACAAGACGGTAGCACGTACAAAGATTTCCTCGATCACCAAAAAACTATATGGATTCCCTCCGAGTTGTACGAGAAATGCTGCCCCCGTTTCTTGGTGGGCGGTGTATCGCAACGAAACAAGAAAGGGCAGTTTGTTTGCGTCGGGAAATGTTGCAAGATCCATCCCACCATCATGCTATATTTCGATGCAGCGAAATCATGCACGATAGCTACGCTGTCTTATCGCCTCGATCCATTTGTTCGGTACCTCGATCGGCGCGTGCAGGACGGCAGTGCTGTCGTAAAGTCGCCTTATTACTACGAACTGGATGGGTATGTGAGAGACAACCTACATCGCCTGAGATATCAGCAGCGATTGTTTGGAGGTCATTTCGTCAAGGTAGCCATAGGAGCACTGAAAGAATCCGATGCAGCCCAATCAAAATTATTGGAAGAGGCCCATCTGAGACAGCTCATGCGTAGACACCGCCCTTGCAATCTTTCAAGCAATAGTTTCTCCGACAAAGAATCCGCCTCGGCTTGTGTGGCACTCGGAATCGAACCCCGCTCGCATCAAGGTGTGGAAAGACTGGAAATGGCTCTTGAGATTTGTCGGTTGTGGGGCCTCGGCGATCATTTGGACGTTCTGTCAATAGATTGCATGCTCAAAACCAGTCACTTTTTTAGGCAATTGGCCGTTCCGATGGCCGAGGAGCGCGTAAACGATTGTGAGTTCGTCGTCACTCCACTGGTGGATGGTCACTACACATCTGGGTATTCTGTCTTTCGAAGAGGCAACGACGACCAACCGAGAATTTTCGAGCGAGAACACGGTCGTCTTGTAGAATACGCCGTTTGCCCATCGGTTTTGTACTGTCAAAAACGATACGGTAGCCAAGCAATACCGTCTGGCAAGTGCATGCGGGAAATAAACAAGGGTGGACGCTACTTCCCCAGCCTACATTCGAGTGTCGACTTTCGTCGCAGCAGCAACCGGAACGAAAAAGTCAAACCTGAGCTTCCTACAGGATTTTCGTGGGCGTGCGAGGAACTTTCCTTCGCCAACCTGGAACTAGAATGCATGGATATTGGTTTGCGCGAGTACATAGGCCAAAAGATCAACATCCAGTGGAGACGCACCGAGGTCGACGACCCTGGATTCCAACGCGACTATAGCAGTTTTCGTGACGAGAAGTCGACGGGTTCGAGCGACACGCCGGAACAGGTCTTTTGTGTGAAATTGGGCTGGGCACCCACGAAAAATGGGATCGTGGATATATCGGTCCCCCATTTTGGTGTGAAACTGCACATTCCGAGGAATTCGATGTCGCAAGTCGATGATGTTACGTTTACCTACAAGGGAACTGCGCAAGTGTTAGAGTGCAAGTCGGACTTCACCTTTCTCGTTGCGGCCTATGCCCGATCCTTGCAACCGTATTTAATAGCTCGACATCAGCAAATCGAAACCCACAGACCGTTGCTACGGCACGAGCAAGAATACTTCGAGGAAGTTCAAAAAGCGGCCTCGTTGTGTCACTTGTCACGTACTTTGTAACTGGCATTTGTCGATCTGCCGGGATGTATAATTATCGTTGGATGTATTAAATAATGTATTCCGTTACTACTACTACTACACCAACTATTGCAGAAGATAATAAACGATGAGCCGCTCGCTGTTGTTTTGTTGCTGAGCCACTTTACCGATGGAATCGATTCCTCGATTTTGTAATATCCGTCATTTCTTTCTACTGTTCTATGTTCCTCGTTACATGATGGAGCAACCCGCCTCGTTCTTCGCCAGTTCTACCATAGCATTCCGTCCTGGAAAATCTAGTTTAGCAATCCCTTGCCGTGCTATTTGGACTCGCGTTCGGGCCAACTCCAAGCACAATTCGTCCCCCCAGCATTCTGGGATGTCGTTCGCGGGGATCAAGGGGAGTTGATCGGATAGAAGTCTCCAATGCGTTGACCTCTCGCATTTATTGCATGGAAAACTATCTCTTCCAAAGGTTTTTGGGCAGCGTTGGGATCTATACAAGGTAGACTGGACAGGTTGGGGCTGATGGCAGTCTTCGCATTCGTAGATCAAAGGGGAGGTTTCTTGCGCGAGAAAGCAAGCATCACAAGTAGCTGGCTCGTCGACGACGAGAGGCCACTTTACTTGTTGACAAGTCTCACACTTTCCAGAAGATCCCAGCTTGCGTACCACCGTGGAGGCGGATGTAGAATGAAGGGTCAGTAGTGATACCCATTCCCGGCACCGAGGACACCGTCCCACACGGGATGTCCCGTCCTTGGTAGCCACCGTTAAGACGGGCATGCAAGCCGTGCATACCTTAAAGTTGTCGTGTTTGCCACCTTGCGGTTCATCGTTAGGGAAATCGCCGATCGGTTGGCAGCAAGGCATTCGACAAAAGATGGGCTTCCTTGTATGCAAATCGTTGCTGCTCCTGGAAGGAACATCGGGAGAACAAGAATCGTTGCAAATAGCACACTCATATATGGCACCCTCGTCTATCGTGAGATAATCTTCCTTTTCTTCTTGATAGGCATCGTCCTCGGCGGCTATATCTACCAAACTGCGGGCACTTTTTCGCTGCCTGGAAGCAACTAGAGCGTTTCCTGGCAACGAAGTGGGCAGTGTCGTATCCATGGGCAGTACCACCCCATCGCAAAAATCGACAGAAAGAGGACGTTTCATTGTAATATTGCACGAGGAACCATGGCTCTGAGCCGTTCGTAGTGGATCTCCAGCGCCACAAACCTGTTCGAGAATGTCGTTCAGTTGCGTCGAAGCGATCTTTGCCGACAGGGTGTTTTCAATCGTGGATCGGATTCCATCCGCATCGGAACCCCCAGCGAGAACGCCTTTCGATAGCGTCGTCATCTGAAGACGAATCAGTGCCGCTTCCGCTTCGCTCAGGCCATGTTCCATGGCAATCTTCCGTTGGCGAGCGGCCTGTTGTAGCAAGCCTTCCTCAAATAAGTGCTGCTGGTCGACGTTTTCGATGCAACCAACGTATTCTTCCATAGATTCCAGAACAATATCCGAGGTGCACGGTCCGGTCGTGACCGTGAGGCTGTTCTTGCTCATCGTAGCATTTAGGTTGGATCCGGCAAGCGTTGGCAGCTCGTTGTGGCCTGGCATTTTCTTCTATTCTCCGATTCGTAGGAAACGGTCGTTCTCAGCTGTGGTTCGAGTTCTGGGCTCACTTTAAGAAATCGTTTGCGACAAAATCCGCTACTATTCAGTTTGATTCCGGGCGTCTTATTTCTTCTGTTGCTGGGAAGTGTACGGTGTGACAACTCTTCCTTCTTACTCCTATCGATACAGCTGTTTCGGTTCCGAAGAGTACCTCCTCACTGCAAGGAATAGGCTGTTTTAATGTCTTGACACAAACTGAATGTGCATCTTAATTTTTGGTATGTTCCAGAGGATCAAAATCATAGCCGATCACATACAACCGACAACTTTTCCATTTTCCGAAACTTTAGAGAGTCTATTCATTGTTCGTACTCGTACTCGTACCTGTATTACGGGTTTTTGAAGTTTTTGTAGCAAGCCGGTGCGCCAACGGTTCAGGGACTTTTCGCTCCAGGAATCATTCGATCGGCTTCCAGTTTGGTTGCGGGTCACGAGTGCTTCATTTTTTGGATCCTGGGATCGATCTTGGTCTAAAAAATGAGGTTTGACATGTGCAGCCTCTTCCAACGGATTCGTGCCGTGGGAATTGAACGAGCAGTTTTACATGCCCGTGGCGCCAAATAAACGGAAAATGACCTAAATGTTGGACTCATTCGACTCAATCCATCGACGTCGTCACTCCAACATTTCAAATTTCGGTTTGTTAAGGTTTTAGTCATTTCTGACAACTAGAAACGCGTGAATTCAGTGTCACGGTGCAAGTAGCGTTTCACAGCCCGAGCCACCGGCACCACACAGACAGCAAAGATAGCTGCTCACGTGCCGCGCCGGCTAGTAATCGTAAAGTAGGGTACCGTACGTACAGTACAATATCATCTCCTCCATTCGGTACGTCCGGTGAGGTAGCTACGTACGTACGGTACGAGAATCGTGGGAATGCAGCAGCTCGGTGCAGCACCATTCTTCACTCAGTACATACCGATAATAAGTAGAAGTACTTAAGTAAGTATTATTTTCATACGAACCGTACGGTACGCTGGTACAATTGATCGTCACGTCGGTCTTCAAGGGGAAAATTAAATTAGTTCGGTGGATACCACACCTAACCGTGACTAATAGCATTGTACAAACCGACATTGAGACGAACAACCGAAGACAGCAATTCTGAACACGAGAGCTCAAATCATCGTACAACAATCGAACCGAAAATGGTATTGGTTAGTCCATCCACCGATGGCGACCAAGTCGTCAACACCGATGGGACGAAGAAGAAGAAATTGACGAACCACCTGGAGAAGAGCGACGGCCGTCGACTCGTGGAATACCTCGTGGTCATCTCGTCGTTACCGAGGGAAATTGTGGCCAGCGACGAAAAGAAGAAAGACGTGCCCCCCGACAACGACGAGCAATACCGTTTGTCCACGGAATTCGACGACGAAAGCATCGAACTCGTCGACCACGAGGGTTTCAAACCAATCGTCACTGCTCGCTATCCACAATACGACCACGAAGACAATCCATTCGATGCAAACGTCTGCTATTTTTGCCACACATCGGGTGCGATCCAACTCAAGAAAAATCCTTACATGCCAAAGGTATGTTGCATAATGTTACGGCAGGGCCTGTTTGTGCGACAGAGTTGATTCGATCTTATTTGATGCATGCGACAAATGCATTGTGATCCTTCCCACAAACCGAGGTGGTCCTCATCGTTTGTATCTCATTCATACTTGTCTTTTGTTTCTATCGCCAAACGCCGGGATCGGACATATTGACATTGTTCCTCGTTTGCTTTTGTTCGAATTGTGTGGCAATGCCAACAATTTTCCTGGAATCAAACACTATTCATGGGGAATCGTTTGCGCACGCAGTTTCATTACTTTGTGGCAACGGGTGGTACGGGAAAGAAAATGTACGGTACCTGTCTGACGTTGTGGGAACCTGCTCAGATTAAGGGCAGGAAAAAGAAGGGCAAAAACTCGAACCAGGAAGAACCCACTGAGACTCTCGATGTATTTTTGCCAAAATGCGTGGTCTTGTTGTCGACGTATCCGTATCTCATGGCGTTTCGAGAGTATCTCACACAGCTGAATCGGATGTCCAAAACCGAAGAAATGACCCTCCCCATCGAACGGTATATTACCAATGTTTGTCTAGAAATTCCAGCACCTCCGCCTGGTTCGTTTGAGGTGCAAACGACTATTCTCGATTCGATTATCAAAATTTGGTCCCCGCCACACAATCAACCCATTGCCTGGGTCAGCCTCCCATTTTCTCATTTGTTTCAGTGTTTGGATATTGATAACATCATTCTTGTTTGGCACTGCCTCGTTTTGGAACGGCAAGTTTTGTTGACATCGACACAACTCTCGGTGCTGACCACTTGCTCAGAGATTCTCCTTTCCCTTCTTTTCCCGATGAGATGGTCACATGCCTACATTCCGCTTTTGCCCAAGTTCCTTATCCCAATTCTTTCTGCACCGATGCCTTTCTTTTGCGGCATCGACAAGGCTAGCCTTGCCGAGGCACTCTATGATTTGAGTCCCGAATGCGTTGTGGTGGATTTGGACAAAAATCTGGTGACCCTGGGACCCGAGACGGAGGCTTTGCCGCCTCTACCTCCCCAGCAAGCCTCGTCTCTTAGGTCGCAACTCGATATCAACGCCGGTATGGTCTTTCGCGAAGCTCGATCTTTGACTCGAAACGATGATTATTCCGATAGTGGATCGCGTTTGCCAGCGCACGTCAAACAGATGGCAGAGGGCATGTGGGAAGGAAAGCTAGCTCTGTTTGACGAAGCTTTTCATTTGATGTTTACCCCAGAAGAATCGAGGAAGAATTTGTTGAACGGAAACGATACTTCGGGGATGGAATGGAACGACCGTGATGCAAACGATCAAGCTCGCATTATGGCGGCGTCGGGTGGGGACAAAACCTTTGCTCTTCGTAAGCAATCCGAATGGGACGCCGTTCAAGAAGCCTTTTTGGATACCTTTGTTTATTTGCTGCGAAATTATCGCAAATTTCTGGTGTTCCCCTCCAAACACAACGAGGGCAACTACGGTGGCGCCGGATTTCGTTCCAAAGAGTTTGTCGAAAACCAGCGGCTGGACATGCGCGAGTTCCTAGAACAATTCATAGGTACACAAATGTACGATAACTTTGTCACTAAACGACTGTACGGAAGTGGCGAATCAGACGTTGCCTTTTTTGATCTGGCGGTGGACCGCTTTTTGAAGAGTGCTGGTATTTTATCGAACGTGGATGTTGGTGGTCGCTTGCTTCAAGCTGCTGGGATGTCGAGATCTTCGAGTAACACAAACATGAGTGGCGAACCACGAACAAATACTCCCAGTCGTAGCTACCAGAAAGCTACAGAACCTCTTCTTCAGAGTGCCCGTGTGCATCGCAAGCTTAAGACGATTGTCCCACCCGAACCCTGCCAAGAAGACCTACCAGAAATTCCGCAAAACGGAGAGGTTGGCGCGTCTGCATCGGAGCAGTCGGACGAGAAAAGTGTTGGTTCGGGCAGCACTTCGTCCCGGACGAGTTCCGCATACCAGAGTGTCCAGGACAAGGCAGCTGAAATTTTGAACAAATCAAAACGGCGGTACACGTACGACACCTTCCCATCCGAATTTCGCGAAGATTTTTTTTCGACTCCACGCCCCTTATCCGCCGCTGTGCTCGCCGAATTCGATCGACAGAAGAAGGATGCTGCACAATTCCGTCGCAAAAAACCTGTCTTGACATCAAAAAATACACGAGGAGGCCTTCACCGAGATAACTCGGACCCGGTATGTATCCTGATTTCTAGTATATTTATTTGCTCTCTTTTTCCACTCATATTTTTTCGTATCTTTTGTTCTGGCTACTCTAGGAAAAACCACCTTCTCCAGAAGTTGCAACTTTTACTGTCTTTTTCATGGCTTTTTCAGCTGTAGTTGGTAAGGAACTAATGGGAATGAATAGCGAGTCGGATGAAGAAGAGGAAGCCAAGACAATTTTGGCCACCTATTCGCATAGTTCAGCAGGGGAATCAGACAACGAAACCGAGACAACGATAAGTTCGGCGGCCGAGTCAGATGGCGACAAACAGACAAAAGGAGAACCCAAAAGTCGATTTACAGATTCATTGAATGCACTTGAGATTGAAGAAGCAAAAGCCACAGGAAGAGCTCAGCTCGCACTTGCTTTCGAAATGCTCACTATGATGAAAAAGCGGGCTCTGAAGGCCGACCCTGAAGCATACCAGTCTCTTATCGATGCTTGTGGCAGAGTAGGTGACACAAAGAGAGCGTCGGACCTATTAGCAAGAATGCACGAGGATGGGATCGTGGCAGACGGTACGGTCTATGCTTGTTTGGTGGCAGCATTTTCGGCGGATACTGCATGGAGAAACGGAACCAAGGACGAGGATCTTCCAGGTAAGTTCAGGAAAATGAAGAACGAAGACGATGAATTTCTACGATCCAATCGAATATTCAACCACTTACTTCTCCTCGACACTCTTGAACTTTACAGAATGGGCAAACAGCACAGCTGTGGAAATGGACTGGAACAGACTTCAGAAACGATCGTTTATGGATCGTTTGAGAGGCCGTGGTACTGATGACGAAGGTGACGAGACAAATGAGCCTGAGACCAACGGCCCTCCAATGAGTAGATTCCGTCAATTTATATCGAATCGTCAAGGAAACAAGAGAACGACGCCCAAGGTCGAAGAAAGTCGTGTCGAATTCTATGTGACTGAGACTGTTGAGAGACAGATTGAATTGGGAGAAAATCTTCTAGAGGTTGTTTTCCCCGATATTTCTGTCGATACTGACAATGAGACTTGCCCACGTTGTAATTTCCTACTCTCTGACGACGACGTCGTGGATGGCTGGACACCTGGTGATAGCAACGACTACACAACAAAATGTCCGAATTGTACTCAACGTTTTGTTCCCCATTTTTGCGTTCAGAGCTCGTCCTCAAGCTTTGTTGGGTCGAAAGGCCCATCTTCTCCTCTAATGTGCGAACGTTTGTCTCCATGGGTACTTCAGAAAGAGATCCGGTCAGTCATGAGTGACAGAGAAGGAATTGAAAATCTCTTGAGTCCAACATGGAGAGGAGAGGAATACAAGAATTCTGTGCTATGGTGGAATTTGGTTCTCTCTTGTATGAGGTATAGGTTCCCGTTCTCTTTCCTCTTGCAAGGTAATTTTGAACAAAATTTGATTGCGCCAATGCCCGAAGACGAGAATTAGGGAATCTGCCACATAATTGTAATCAGTTGAAACAAACATAGGCTGAATATTTACTTCACAGAACGTTATGCACACAAAATAGATCTCCAGGAAGATTATCTAACACGCTACTAAGAACTGTTCTGACCCTCTCCATCACATGAATGCGGCGCTTTTGATGCTAAATAGGGGAGATCGCTACCTTAGATCCATTGGAAGTAGATTCTCGCCAACGATGGTCTCTCTTCTCTCATTTAAGCTGTTGTGTTATACTTTACCGGTGCAACTTCTTGGTCTTTGTTCTGGCTTACCTATCTCGGAGGAATTGAAATTCTGAAAGCAACGAAGCAATTGAATTTTCCTTCTCGCGGTGCTAGAACAGATCTGTAGGACGACGACGGTTCAACTTTAGTAGTTGGGAGTGAGATCCAGAGATAATATATGGCAGATGCTCGTATTCATGACCCTAATATTTATCCTATGTCAACGGTGATATTGCCCGTTACGGCAATCGTGCCATACATCTGCTGTCGTTTGGCTATAAATCTACTGAATGCTAGTTACCCATTTCACAGGAGATGCCATGTCCTCGCTTCTCTTCCTCTTTTTCTTTTTCCGTATTTGTGAAGCAAGAGGACCTTTCGCTTTTTGCTGATTGACAGGTTTATAAGGGAGTGGTATTGCCATTCCGGGTGGGATCGATTCCAGCTTGTAATCACCGTAGGCAATTCGAATCAATCTGGTGACAGAAACTATCGGAAAGGATGAAAGGTACGAGATGAATGAGACGCTTTTCAACGAATTTATTTCAAGGAATGATACTCCATCTTTGCGTAACGTCACGAACTTTGAGTGAAATCTATGACATGACGAAAACATTTGATTTGGATTGGTACGTACCGCCCAATGCCGCAAATACATTTCGAATTTGCCGGTTCTTCCCTTCCGTACAGGTAACTGGTGCGTACGTATGCATTACAAGCGACAAACAGAAAAGAAAATTTGTGAAAGATTAGGGTTTTTCCTTCCACCATATTGACTCAAGAGGGACGGAACCCGACGTTTGACCATACGACGTACCTCGTAGCCAATTGTTGGACGACATTGACCTTGCTCTTTTGGGTTTCTCTAGGGATACTTGCATGGAAGGATATCTGACATTTTCATACGTGACACCTCCTCTTCTTACTTGGTCCAGCTTGTGGGTAGTCAATCTGCCGTGAACGCGAACCCTGTACACCCGATGGATTTTCGACGACGGCAATTCCATCTCTCTCGCAAATCCGCCATCATTCGTGACTAATATCAATCCTTCTGTGGGCATATCCAACCGACCAATCGGTTTTAAATGCATTTGACGCTGTTGGCGTTTCCGCTTTCCGCCTTGCCGTGACCTTCCGACTCCACTCTGTTTCAATCGTTCGATCAGAGACGGCCGTCCGTGCGGATCGTTTTCGGTGACAACTTCCCCTTTGAGTTTGTGGACTGCCCATACCTTTGGGACAAGAGACGACGGACGCTGATTGTCGGCACTCGATGACGTCGACGGTGTCGCAAGAGACGGATCAAAGAGAACTGGTTTCCCCGATAGTTTTACCATGGGTGTATTCTCCGCAGAACTAGCTAGTATCTCGTCGAAATCGACTAGTAGCTGGGGAGTATGGATTACGTTTCCAGACAGAGTAACTTCTCCACTACGTATCAGGCGTTCTGCTTGCCTTCGACTCAAGGCCAAGTTTGTCGAATCGTGACTGAGAAGTTTAGACAGGCGTATTCCATTTTTGATAGGTGATGCAGCAGGCGACGACGAGTCGGTCCTCCTACCTTCCTTAGCGAGATGATCTGACGTTGCTCTCGAGCTCGTGCTGCCGGGCAAAGAAGAAGCGTAGAAGCGGGGGAGAATCAGTTGCTTCGCACAAAGTGCAGATCGAGATGGCCTGATAACAGTCTTGAAGAGGACCGAGAACATTGGTGGAGACTAACTGTATCACTTTTGTGTTCTTTGGGTGGTGTATGAAGATGAAAGCTACATCATCTACCTGCTCATCATTTTACTCTCTGACGAAAATACGGTACATCGGTTTCGAATTAGAATGATGAGACTGCCCATGATTTCGCATAGAAAGTATTGAGTCTACTCTACGGCACGTAACGTAAGTACCGTACTGTTTACCGGTAGATTTCATAAGTGGCGTGCAGTCTGTCCTTCCTCTTCTCTTCAAGCTTTTGGAGTGTCGCGGCAAAAATAAAGGGTAACCAATAAACTCGAAACCGGTCCCCTTCAACTAAAAACAGGCACATCTATCGTCTCGTTCTCAAATCTACCGTGCGGTAAAACGAAAGCACGGTACGTCCTAACGTATCTTGGATCCCCGCATTATCGACATTCCTCGCTCATGGAAGTCTTGAAAGCTAAACAACAGCCAGAATCAGAACGAATATAACTACACACACAAACACTATGTCTGCGTGGGGAAAGAATGGTTCGGCAAGAAGCTGCGATGATCTCCTCAAACGGGTCGAGGAAAACGATCCCCGACTTACCGAAATTACTGTTTTGCCGCTGAAGAAATTCGGATCTCGGGAGATTTTTCGGTTGGTCAAGTGCCTTGATTCCGAGAAAAACACGCACCTTCGATCATTACAAGCTTCTGGACATGGTATCGATGACCACACCGCTCTGGAAGCGCTAGGGAGGGCACTGGGCATGCCGCTAGAATCTATTGCCGTCGGCGACTCGAACATGGGCGATGGTGGTGTGTGCGCTCTGTGCCGCGGAATCGAATGCAACAAAAAGATTGAAGACGGTCAAAATACTGGAGGCTTGAAGGCTATAGATTTGAGTTTCAAGAACGTGTGAGTGCGGTGTGATAATTTGGGGGCTGTTTCTGCCCCTTGATGGAATGACGATGGAGGAGAACAAAATGAATATTTTCCAGAACTTATGATGGTCTATCTTTCTAAATCTCACTTGTATTTTCTGTGTCGGTTCCTTGTGATGATAGAGGAAAAGAAGGATTGAGAGCAATTATTCGGGTCCTAGGGGCATTGCAGTCGCTAGATTCCATCGATTTGTCCCGGAACGAAAATATTGGTCCTTCGTTTGATTTTTTGGAATTTGTATCGACAAAGCAGCCCATCTTTCCAGGTTTGGTAGATCTGGATTTATCTGGTTGCAGGTTGGATACAAGCAGCTGTACAACACTCCTTCAGGCCATGCAGCCTATCGAGGACGAGGATGGCCAAGAAAAGCAAACGTCGGAGAGAACGAGTCGAAATCTTGTCTTGAAACTCAACTCCAATAATTTTAGTGATCCACTTCAAGTCAAAGACATGATGAACGTTTTGTCTCAAGGTAGCTTGGTGTCTCAGCTGTATATCTCCGCATGTCAAATTGGGGACGACGGAATGGAACATATGATAAACGAGTGCTGCAAATCTGGAGTCAACAACGATGCAACAAATTTTCAATCGCTCCACACATTGGACGTTTCAAACAACGATTTATCGTCCATAGCTTCTTTAGCCAATCGACTTCACCAGTCGGCCAATGGCAACAGCCACTATTTTTCCAATCTCAAGTCATTAAATTTATCGAACAACCCACTTGGTGCGAACCTTTTGAGCTCTATAGGCAGTAATGTGCAATGGATCTCGTCGTTGGAAGAACTGGACTTATCAAACACCACGTGCGAAATTCCTGGGGCGGTGGAATTAATTTGCCGCAGCAACAGCCAGAGTGCATCCTTGAAAAAATTGAATTTGTTTGGAAATAAACTGGGCAGCGATGGATTTTTGGAATTAGCAAAGGTTCTCCGGGGAGGGCATGCGTCGTTGGAGTATTTAGATCTTGGTGGAAACGGGGCGACGGAGAGTGGAGTGGTAGAACTAGTAAAGGCTGTCACAAGTCTCTCTCTAACCGAAAGCGAAGAGAAAGAAGAATTACCATCTGGAGAGAGCACATTGCGCGTGTTGGTGGTCGGTGGAAATTCTGGTGGGCAGGCTCTGGAAAAAGTGATTAACGAGGCGGGAACAACACATCCAGATCTCGACATTGCACGGGACAAGGCAAAGAAGAAACAAGGAGTGCCAAACGGTGGCAATATGATGAACAATACACCTGGTACCTCATGGACATCATGACCACTATATTGTAGCTAGACAAAATAAAATAAATTACAGGAAAAAGAAGATTTAATCAACTGTTTTCATAGATCGATTTGTCGTGATGTATCTTTACACGCTCCCATCGATTACGACAGCGACCTCGTTTCTGCGCAGAATATTTGGGGTAATAAAAGGATCGTGATAACCGTAAACCAAAGTTGTGTCATCACCGTTCTGTACCTCGATGTCAGCTTTTTTCAGAGCCGACTGCAATCGTTCTCGTTGTTTCTGCACTCGTTCGTCACTAGGGGGCTTCCCAGAAAACTTCTTTACAGCTAGCGTGTGAGCAGGAACTTGCCGCAGCGTAACCTTCTTCTCCATCGGTTTTGGAACGGTTTTCAATGTGTAGTCACTTCCAATGACGAACGAGACTCTAACAAAGTCGACGACGGAGCACATGATCAAAAACACTTTTAGTTAAACGAACGCAAGATTGGCGCATTCGGCGCTACTCAAAAAGACAATTAGACGTACCTTGTCTTCTTCTTCTGGCCACCGTCCAATCGGACTGGCGCTGTCATTGCCATCTTCTCGTTTTTTCCACTACTCAGAAACCCCCCACGGGCCTTGTTCTTTCCGAAAATATATCCTGCCAGTGTTCGAAACGTTTGCTTGCCAGCCTTTTGGAACCCTGCAGCATCCTCAGCCGTGGTCTCGGCAATGAGATACGGTTCGTACCGCCTGATCTCTACTCCGTCCGTGAGGCGCTGAACGACAGAATAATTCGGCCGTTCCAGTTTTTCTGCCTCTAGAAATGCGTAGATGCCACCGGCGTAGCGAAGCGAGGTCAGAACCGCTGCGCCTCCGACAAAAAGCTTTCCGAGCCAGGTGGCGACGACTCGCTGCAGAAAAAGCTGAAGCATGATGGCTTTGGATGATGCAATGTCTGGTGATGTTGGGGTTGTGGCCTTCGACATATTCTTCGGTTTTCACCCCATCCGCATCTTGGGGAGCCTGAACGACGTTTTCGTTGGCAAACGACTGACGCACAACGAGAACATCTTAGTCATGTTATTTTGATTCACGAATGGTATGAGTTGCGAAATCTTTTACGGCAGTTCCAGATCCGGGATTGCGCACCTCACAGTACTTGTTCAACGTAAAAGGTAATGAACCTCGTACTCTTTACTACGAAGTACTTTACTTATACTTCGTTCTGTAGTAAACTAATCCGAAAACACGGGGGGTATAATTGATCATTACTAAAAGTAGGCCTGGTTGTGCTGTGTACCACGGGTAGTCGAACCTCTTCTGTGTACACTATCAGAATCAATGTTCATTTGGCGAACCCACTTTAGTTTAGGCTTATCGAAATTTAAAGAAATATTATGACTTTTCCCGTCCCGGGAAGAAAAAAGACCGAGAATGATGCTTCCTGAAACATAAGCTCGACTATTTTACGTTTCAATGATGTTCCAACACCACTGCAGTATTATTGATGACGCTACCAAAACCGGCAATCCACGCCACTCCCTCTACTTTACTGTTTTTTACTACCAGCAGTTGTAGCATTAGTACTCGTAGTTGCGCATGGATGAGTCAATGTTTAACTTGGTAACATTACTCTACCGGTACCGGTAGAATAAATATCAAAGTGATACTTATGAAGACTTTTTCAGCGTTACGGCGTGTTGGAAAAAAAAAAAAGGAAATGTTGCTGAAGTTCTTACTAGTACTGTAATGTACGGTACCTTGCCGTGGTGAAGTGTACCTCCGAGATAACTGGATGCACGAACGAAGAATGAATCATAAAAGTTGATCAAGAATAATGATGCGCTGGAGCGACTGTAATGAATCCACTTGCCAGTACTGTTCGGAGGAGCCATAGCAGCAGCCCTGATAGAATTGGGAGAGAATCAAAAACCGAAGCAGACGAGACCTCTATCATCGACAACACCGGCAACATAATAGGTGGTTCCAGCGAAAACGAGAGAAAGAACGACCGCTCCGAAGAGGAGGAGCACAACAAAACCGAGAACAACCACTTTGAGACGATGAATCGCGATAGCGAGGAACGAAGCGGTGAATTTAGCGCAGGTGATAACAGCGCGACCAGTTACAACCACGAAGAAGACCGAGATGACGGCACAAACCCCGACTGTCCGTTTCACAACAGCTCGAGCAACACCGTGAATTCAAGCACGACGAGCCAAACTTCCTCCACCGGAAGCCGGAAGTCCCGGCGATCCGGACCACGGAACGACAAGACAATCTTCCGGACGTTCGATCCGATGCAAGTCATCACCCCAGAACAATTGGAGGGCTTTTCGCTTTTGGTGACCACGCCGATTTGGATCTTCGATTTCATAGAACGGAGAAACCGATATGCCAATCCGGCTGGATTGGATTTATGGAGTGCGCCGTCTCTGGAGGAATTTTTGAACCGAAAGATGAACGACATGTCTGCGGCATCTGTGGCTAGAACACAAGAGTGCCAAAATCGCGTGGAACGTGCCCAGGTTGTCCAGGATATGTGGACTTTCTTCCCGAAAGGGAAAGCGCGAACGGTACAAATGACCATGACGGCTGTTCGATTGTCTGCCGACGAGGATCATTGTTCGATTCTCGTCGTAGCAAACATGACCACCGCCTCGTCGAGTGCAAGCAGCTCCAGCTTCGGGGCCAGTAAGAGTAGCATTTCCTCCGCGAGTAGCAGTGTCCACAGCGCTAGTAATGCGAAAACCAGTGCAACCGTAACTACAGCCTCGGCATCGGTGTCTACTCTTGCATCAACATCCGTATTGGAACCATCCAGAGATTCATCTTCAAAACAAAGTTTGAGTTTTTCTACAACTACCGTAAGCGCGAAAAAAACAATTGATCCTAATGAAGAACTAGATGTCAATACTACCAATACGTCCTGTAAATCGAACGGGAACATCGACATATTGTCTGAAAAGGAGGAAACGAAGGAGGAAAAGCAAGTCGGAGAAGACACAGATGGCAATAACCGACATGAAGAAAAGGACGCGGAGGAGGATTTTTGCGATCCTCAAGACGACGACACTATACCGATGAATCATATTCTAGAACCAGACAGTCATGCCTCAATGAATCATCATCATATGACAGGGATTGACGAGGACAATCCCGTTAACCAAGAAATTCTGCGTGGAGTCGAAATTATACGCCATCTTCCCATGGCAGTTTGCCAATTTGATATGAAGGGGAGAGTCATGTTCCAGAATCCAGCAGCTTACCTTCCGGCCCTTGATGACGAAGAGGAGAAGCAAAACGAAAACGATGACGACGAGGAATCGTTGCTGCACGACATGGATACCGACGACGAATCCGGATTCTATGAGCAACTATTCGATCCACAGTACGGAGGTTTATCGTCAAACAATGGCAGGGGGAACTTTATGGATCGCTTCGTGAACAAGAAGGTTGCTCGAGAGCTTCTCGAAGGCCTGCAAGACGCTCCGAAAAAAGGACTACTGCTAGGTACCATTTCAAGCACAACGTACAATACGACAACCGTCAGCATCGAAGCCGAACTCCACACGTCTACAAAGGGCCGAACGCAATGGTGTGCAATACAACTGCGCAAAACCAAGGACCCAGTGACATCTCGACCTGTCATACTATACAGTGCCCAAGATAAATCTGACGCGATGGAGGCCAAACGTGAACGCGAAGCCCGTTTGCAGAAATCCGAATTCCTTGCAATCATGGCCCACGAAATTCGAACGCCGTTGCATCAAGTCACTGGTTTCATCGATCTTTTAGAGCTTGATGCATGCAGCAATATCACCACAGCGTCTTCCGCCGGTGCGATGAAAACAAATAGCAAAACCTCTTCTTTCGACGGAACCGATTCCAGTATCCGAAACGCCATATTCCCGCACATTACGATTGACAATACAATGGGAAGAAAGGTTAGGAGCACCAGTATGATAGATGCAAGACAACCAAGATCGTCCTGGCCAGCTTCTGGTAATCCCCATCAACCAATCGGAAATCTAACTGGCGAGCAAAGGAATTATATCAAGCTACTGAAGTCCAGCGCGAACCAGCTCRTGACAGTGATTAGCGATGTTCTAGACTACAGCAAATTGGAGGCGGGTAAAATGAAGATAGAACGTATACCCTTCGAGCTACTCAGTGTAGTTCAAGGATCGATGGAAGCGGTACGTGGAAGTTGTGAAGAAAAAGGACTGACTTTGACTTTGGAATACGGGGGCTCTGATGACAACGACGAGGACGAAGAAGGGAATGGTGAAGACGAGACTATTGGCAATCGCCTTGACAATCTCGGAGTCGATAGTCCTTCAATCGATCTAAGGAAGCAATTTCGTCGACGGAGCAGCATTGATAAATCGAGTTCATTCTATCTTCCACCTAGACGAAAGAAAATCGGCAGAACCCACAGTTTTGGTAGACAAAAGAGCAAAGATAAGAGCCATCCTAATATTAGGACCAACAACATTCCATTCCGAATTCTGGGGGACCCAAACCGATTGCGCCAGGTGTTACTCAACCTTTTGTCAAATGCTATCAAATTCACGGAAAAGGGGGGAATACATGTTCGAGTGTCTTCTTCTACAAAGAAATGGGCTCCCCCGGCCACAAGGGCGGCAACCACAAGACACAAAAATAGCAGCATATCTCCACATTCAAATGGAAAATTATCATTGTCGACGTCCTCGTCATCGACTGTAAAAAGAAAAGAGGAAGGAAAGGCAGAGATGTTGGGGGACGCTGTCGATTCGATGAAATGGAACAGCACAGCAGACAATGTGAATTCTCGTCCACGCTGCCTGAAAATAGTTGTCAGCGATACGGGAATGGGGATAAGCAAAGAGCAACAAGACACAATTTTTGAAAAGTACCAACAGGCCAATTTGTCGGTCGCTCGCAACTTTGGTGGAACTGGTTTGGGGCTTTCCATTTGCAAATTACTGGTTGAAGACACCATGGGTGGCTCGATTGGCGTAGATAGTGATGAGTCACGAGGTTCGTCATTTTACATTACCCTGCCTATTGAAGTTCCAAGAGAAACGAACGACGAGGCAAGTGGCTGTGCGATCGGAGGAAAAGATAGTGAAGAGGTCGGTGCATCAATGAAAATACTTGTTGCAGAAGACAACAAGATCAACCAAAAACTCGTCGCTAATATGTTAAAACGAATGGGCCATCGGTCGATCTTGGTTGACGACGGTCGACAGGCCATTGATATGATTGAAAAGCAAAACTCGCAGAACCAACGCCCATTTGACGCAGTTTTGATGGACATTCAGATGCCCGTTATGGATGGGTTGGAAGCGACGAGGCGATTGAGGACTATGGGATACACAGACTTGCCGATTGTCGGTCTCACTGCTAGTGTAAAACGTTCCGATTATGTAGAACTTGGCTTCAATGATTGGTTGCCCAAACCGATCTTGATGAAAGATCTGAAAGCAAAACTGCTGAAGTTACACAGTGACCATTCGGAGGACAGCGACGAATCGTCATCAAAAGTGCAAGTGTGAGGGCTGAAACCAGCAGCAGCGATAAAATAGTATCAGCAGGATGGTTCATACAAATGGATTACAACGTTACTACTTAATCGGACTTTTTAACAGTATGGTTATAGGAGATATTTTTCCCTATTCTAGTTCAGAGAGAATCGTGTAACCTTTCGGATGCTTGAAACTTGTTTCCTTTCCATCCCAGTAGGATCTAAGTCAGAACGGAACGCCAAGCTTGGACTGCCCTTTATTCTTCTGGAGTACTTTACTTGAAATAGCAGTAGTACCATGATATATTCCCAGCGAGAATCGTGTAACCTTTCGGATGCTTGAAACTTGTTTACTTTCCATCCCATTAGGAACCAAGTTAGAATTGAAGGCCAAGCGTGGACTGCACTTCATTCTTCTGGAGTACTTTACTTGAAATAGCAGTAGCATCATGACATACACCCAGTATTTGTTTTGCATTGCAAAACGTGACGGCGTTCATCGTTGACATAATACGATTATTCTGTACCGGTAGGACATTTATCACTGTATGAAATCCGACCCAAGAATGTGATCAGATGACAGATGGATCGGCAGTGCGCGAGGACGAATCGAGGGTGGAACTGTGTCTACTAAAGGATCCCTTCTTGTCTAAGCCGACCAGAGTACAAAGCTCTCGATTCATCGATCGCAGCGAGAGGAAGGGACATTGCAGTATCTATATCGCCACCGTTGAATTCGTCCAACCATTGGATTTTTCCGAGTTCTGGTTGCCAAACACCGGTTCTTGTTACTTTGCAGATTGCCACAACGTGATCTCCCGCATCGATTAAGGATTTTGACGACCGACGACACTCGACTTGCAGATATAATGCGCACCCCGGTAAAACTTCGAAACCCTTGATTCTGCCATCCCCAGTGTCGAACCCTTCGGTTTCATCCACGCTACTGAGCGTTGTAGGAGGTGTTGGGTTCGGAATCTTCCACCAAGGGAACCCCTCTTCGCCGCAAGCGACTGACTTATCGATATCTCGCCCCGATTTCTTTCCGAGAATCGGGACCAAATGCCGATGGTCATAAGTCAAGAGCTGAAGAATGCCCGTGGAAGGAACGTCGTCGTCGTTGTCCTCGTCATCATTGCCGAGAAAGGAATCTTTTGTGAGCGTCCCGTGATAAAAGGACAAGGCCCATAACTTTGGAGACGACACAGAGACGGGAGTGCAAAATGTCATTATGTTCATCGAAGTTATTGTGTTGCACGGTTCAGTGGATGCCGTGGCGAAGGACCAGACCGGAACGGAAATGGGGGGAGGTGGTGGTATTGGTGATGACGAAGACGGAGAGGACAAGCCGTCCACAGTCATCGAATTCGCCATTGCTACGGCAACAACGATGGCAAAAGCTGCTCTCAGCGACAGCCACATCTTGATTCTGATGAATTTGTCGAGGGTGCTAAGGATAGCGTCCTGTACCATAGAAAGTCGATACCCTCACATGTCAGGCCTCTTTCTGGATTTCGATTTTGAAGTTTTGAGATTTCTACAGGCATGTTGCCGTACGTGAACTCCAAGGGATACCATAGGGTACGTACCTTGCCGTACATCGGGACGTAGCGTACGGTAGAGGACTCGTTTCAACCTTTTAAAATCGTTCAGAAGCACGTACGAACTCTTATCGTACTCCTTCAGGACCCCCTGTAACTCGTACTAGTAACGGTACGTACGTAGGTGCGAATGAGAAATGTATCCTGCGGCGGGATACGATACTATCTTCTGAGAAAACGAGTGATGGACAGACCTAGGATCTTGCAGCGTAGAAGCACTGGAACTCATTTCTACCAACCTAACGAGAACGTACGGTACGGTACTTGTATGTACTTTACTCAGTGTTATCGGTAATCGGTACTGTTCGTACCGTACGGTACCGACTAACTGGAACTGGAAGGTACTCGTACGTATGGTACCTACCGTACTGTAATCCTACTACTGTACTAGTTTTCGCCTTGTCGGTAAGCTACGAAACCTTCCATTCGATGGTTCGAGTTCTCGTTGGAGCATCTCGTACCTGTACGAAAACTGAACGACTTGAGTACGAGCACCCGTTCCCTTCGAGATAAAACAAATGAGCAAATTGCCTCTCGAATACGAGTACTCGTACCTGGTACCTGATAAAGTACCCGTTCTGCCGTGCCGTACTCGTACTGCAATAGAGTAGCGTCCTCGTACAGTTTTTGTTTTGAGGATTGATTCTGGTCCGTTAAGGAAAGCGACCTTGCGATTGTCATCATACCGGTACAAAAAGATTGGAAAAGAGAAGCATTGGCAGCCCCTACTCAAGGAGGTTCCAAGACCACCTCAAACAGTTTTGCGGATATCAAAAGCCGACCAACTCTGAACGCGAAACCTTGAAAAAATGTCTGGATTCGGCGGAAGTGGCTTCGGCGGAGGCAACAGGAATAACAACAGAAACAATAACAATAACTCGTGGGGAGGAAAAGGTGGAAGAAACAATAACTCATGGGGAGGGCATGGAGGAGGCCGTAACAGTGGGCGCGGTGGGCGCCATAGCGGGCGCGGGGGGCGATCGGGTGGCCGTGGTGGGCGATCGGGTGGACGAGGCCCGAGTGGGTTGATCAAAATTTGTGGTTTCTATACGAAAAGAGATGATTGCAGTCGCGTTAGCTGTCAACATGCACACGTGATAAAATTGCATGCCAAAATTGACGCAACCGGTAAAATCAACAACAACAACAATAACAACAACGGATTCTCGAAGGGCGGCGACTGCCATGCCGTTACTTCGGTCGCAATTTGGGAGACCGGTGGCAATGTAAAAATTTTCACCGGCGGAAAAGACGGATTCTGGAGGCTCTGGAGCTTCAACGCAAGAACCAACCAGTTTGACCAAGAGTTCGAACACCAAATGGGAGGACCTGTCGAAACCCTGGTAGTTGCTTCCAATTACTTGTTTTGTGGTTTCGATGGTATTTCGAAAGCTCTGCCCGAAATCTCCGTAGGGATGGTCCATGCTTGGAATCTAGCAAGCCCGAACGATCCGCCACTTGAGTTCCACATGCAGCCCAACCTTATCCCATATGCCCACCCCTCGGCCGTTAAAAAACTCTTGGTGATAGGTCAAAAGGTCATCAGCGGGTCCGTGGATGGTTCGATTAAATTGTGGACGTTTCAACCCCCTTCGGCGGAGCATCCAAAGGGAGCATTCGTCCTGACTCAAAATCTTTTGGGGCACGCGAGAGAAATTTCTGGGCTGGTGGACGTTGGATCGATGCTGTGGTCCTGTAGCACGGACGGGTCGATTCGGTTATGGGACATGGCGAAACCAGGAGCACCTTGCCAACACTTCATCAGCATGTCTTCACCAGCGAGTGGTGGTAACGACAACAGTGGACCAGGCCATACCAACGCCGTCACGGGATTGGAAAAATTCAAAAGCTCCGCAGGAGATTTTGTCCTGAGCTGTTCGTTGGATGGAACTGTCAAGGCGTGGAATGGAGGAACTGGACAATGTGTGGCCAGCGAGAGCCACGAAGATGGAGTTGTCAGCATGTCGATGATTGGTGATATGAACGGCAAACCATGTTTATTGCTGGGTTGTGAATCCGGCATGATGTATATTCGAAACCTCGAACCAACAGCCAAAATCCAACAAGCTTTTGCTGGTCTGATTATTCTCCACGAGTTCGTTGCGGTTGTCCATTATGGTGCTGTGAAAAGCTTATGTAAAGGCCCCGCCGGAACCTTCTACACGGGCGGAGAGGATGGCAAGGTGTTGGTGTATCAGATAACAGGCGATCTTGGTTTGTGAGCCACGTCTACTGCCATGGAAAGGCATGCATTTGCCGCATTATTTAAACGATGGAATAATTCAGTGGAAAAATGGAACACTGCTAATGAGTTACTCTAGGAATGCTTGAACTAACAAAATATGTATTTTTTACAATTTAAATTCAAGTTACTTAACGCTTGAATGAAATAGAATACAGCCAAGAGCAAAGACGTTGAAAAGCAGCTGTTTGAGGTAATCTCCAGTGAGTTGTTTCATACGCAAAACAGCTACCATTTTAGAATTGTTGCAATTGTTGCTACTACCATGGCACCAAACCCCAACGCGGCGACAATCTTGTTCTGCAGGCGTCGTCTATCCGACAAATAATAACCGCCCCTACCGGAAGCTGCTCCCGGTGTCAATGATGCAAGTTTGTTGTGGATCAAGGGCGGAAAGACAAACGCTAGTGGGCATCCGAGCAAGCCACCCATCAAACTAACCACCTTATCCAGGCGCTCCATAGTCAAAACTGCGACCATCCCTAGTGCACACACTAATAGCGACGACAACACGTCACGGCGCTGCAGGATCTGTAGTATTCGAAACAGTGAATTGTTGCTTCGAACTGCTTCCGAGACAGACATCCTTTGCAGCATAGATGCAATTGCAGTACATGAGATCTCTAGCGATGGAAAGTTCTGAAGAGGAAAAGTAAGCATAACCGCCACACTATAGGCAAGTTGCACCGTCGTGGCCAACCTGCTGTCATCGGGCAACGATGTCGTCATAACAGTGCGCACCCCGTCGCCAAAGGACATCCAACAAAACACGCCAAAAAAAGTGTAAAACCAAATAATGCATAGGATGACATTTGGGTACAAAGTTGGAAAATACTGGCGATCTTGAGGAGTTGCCACTGCTTCCTGAAGTGGGATCAAAAGCGTGATGGAACCTTCGAATAGAAGTACCTGTTGTAACGAAAAAAGAGTCGATGCCGGAGGTTACCACATTTGAGAGTCGATATATTTTAGAGAAAGTGGGTGGAACGAATCAAATCAGAATTTGCCTAGGAAAAGTGCGCATCCTTTCAATCTCCCGTCCCTCCTTTTCTCTACAAAGAAAGTTTTGGCCGACACTTCCTTGTGGAACTTAACTAGTTCAACGATCCTTCTGTGCTGAGTTTCTCAATCTGATCACGCAAGACAAATTAGCAAGTAACTTACACTTGTTCCAATAAACAAGAACCATCCGTCGCTGTTGAATGGTGGGAGGTGGAAAAATTTATACAGAATTTCAGCTAGAGGCCCTCGTTGACCATCGTCGACATCGGCATCACTGTTTTGCTGATCTTCGTTTCCGTCCCCGTTCCCTTGTTCTACACCAGGAACTGGCTCGATGGCGTTCTGAAAGGCGAATCCCAAACACAAAATCAAACCATACATAATTAGGCCATTTGCAAGCGCATTCGTTACGGTCAAGTGACGGATTTCTTGAATCCAACTTAGAGGAATTTGCACTATGACCATCAGGGCCAAAAATACTGAAGTCGATACATCCATACCGAACAGATAATGGCAACTGCTCCTCATATTTTGCGGCACAAATATAAGGTATGTGAGACAAACCCCAGATTGCACTTTAAAAGTCATACAAAACACAAAATACGAGCGTGAAAGTTTCAGACAACAATCATGGTTGCGAATGAGTACATGAAAAGTGGAAATGTTATTAGTCTCGCTTACAATCCAATTCGAAAGATGCAACAACGTAAAAGCGAAACAATGAATCGCACAACATGCTGGTGAAAATTCAACCCAGTACATCTTGTGGTACTTACTTGCGGCGATTCCAATCTTGACCAAATTTTGGCCATTCGAACCGAATGCCTTCTTGGCAAGGTCCGGATAGGATGGGGTTGTCAACGCAGGAGTTGTTGAAGCAGGAATATGTTTGGTATTATTGTCTTTTTCGGCCACCAGTTCTTCGAGGAACTCATTTTCGAATTCTTCTCCACTAACGTTCTCGCTGAGACACTCGCCGACACTACTACGACCGCTGCTGCTCCTCCGGAGTTCCTTCATTTCTAGTACAGTTTGGCGTCCGTCCTCGGTGCCAACAACGTTTCCTATCCTTTCGAACGATAGCTTGCGATTCGTTGACTCAACTCTCCAGCATTCAAGCAAAGAGGCACTGCTCGCTAGATACAGGGCTGTTGACGCGAACAGCATGGGAACAGCAATGACCCAGCCTGCTTTTGCAAATCCGTGCGGAAGATATAATATAGCTGGCCCCACCATCCCCTTTATAATTCCTACAACGGCCGACTTCAAGTCCCCGCCGAGTCCATGTGCGTGTGGATCTACCGAACTCGCTGCCGTAGGATTGCGTCCGATAGAAGTTGGACTGGCATCGTTACCTCCTTGCAGTTGCGATTTGTAACTAAACTCGTCGTGGCTGTGATCGCCATCTACGAAGCGGTCTTCCATGTCCAAAGGTGAGAATTTTATTCGGTTCGTCGGGGTATTGGTTCTCTTTTCGTTCATCGTCCCAACTAGAATATCCTTGTTGTGTAGACCTCTTGCCGTATCCTTCCCACGCCAATTCGAAACCACGAGCGAAAAACTAACCGAAATGCTATTATTTATTGGAGGCACCTACCGGTAGCAGTAGGGAAGACTCGTAGTACCGAACGGAGTACCGTATGATATTTTGAGTACCAACTGTTGCACATGCTTTTTCTCTCAAAATCATCATACATACGATACCGGATTCTGTGGCCTACCGGTACAAGTATGTAGCATACGTTGGAACAAAATGTAAGTTGCCGAGCGAGCTGACCGAACAAGACCCGTGCTTTACTCGCTCAAAAAGATGGCAAAGACAGAGATTCAAAAATTAATTTTTGAACAAGTGAAGAGTAAGAGAACAGATGGTACGACTTCGTACCCTACCTACCACATACTTCTACCTAATAAAGTCTCTGAACTCTCTCACCCACCCTAGCAACGCTACCGGACGGTACAAGTACGCCAGCACAAGTGTTCACGGGGGGATATTATTTGATATTTGGCGTTTTCTTAGAGTTGGGGATAATACTAATATTTTGTAGGAATCAAGCAATCTGATTGGCTGATTGGACAGAAAAAAATTTGCAGTCCCTCAAAATTCTATTTCCACGTGTGACAATCACGAGTAGATAGTGAATGATTTTGAATAGTACAAATCCTCTGTAGAATTTATTTTCAATAATTTTGATCTGTCTAATCAGCCAATCAGATTGTTTGATTTCGTATTATCCCTAACTCCAAGAAAACGCCAAAAATCAAATAAAATCCCCTTTTCGTGTGTTTTGAACACTTGTGCCAGGCCACGCCACATACACCCTACATTGTACCGCCCGCAGGGGTCATGCATCGAAATTTTTGTCCATCACAGAGTACTACTCGTATGTACCGTACCGTACGAGAAAAAATAGAAACTCAAATTCCAACCAAAACGACTAAATAGATTGCAGGGCGGTTTCGACCGAAAATAATTCGTTTTTTTTTCATTCTCCCATCTCCATTTCCCCTCTCCCCCCTCCCTCCACACAAAACAACTAGTCCTTTAATATTTCTATTTGTGGTCCTTACTACTGGAGAGGTAATTTCATTGCTTACTACTTCTTGAGAATTTCAATAAGTGCTTACTACTGGACAACCTCTATTTACTAGTGCTTGCTAGTGGGGACAAAATACTATCAATGAGCACTGCAAACTGCTGGGGGGTACTAACAAGAAGGGTGCTGTTCCGTACTAGTACTAGATGCTGCTCCCACCAGTAGTAAGTAATGAAATTACCTCTCCAGTAGTAAGGATCACTAGTACTAATAGAAATATTGAAGGACCAGCAATAAATTAAATAATTGGAATCATTTTTTTTACTGTAAAAATGAGCCTAAAAATTTTGTTAGTGTTTGTATGGGGACCATGGAAAACCAGCCAGCATTTTGCTCTCCAGTAGAAAAATAGTTTACCGCCCTGCAATCTATTTAGTAGTCTTTCTGCCAAACTTCCAAAATGTCCCCCCAGGATTTTTTAAATTCTCAGTTTTACTGCAAAATACTAGTAAAACTACCCAGCCTATAAGCAGTTACAGCTTCTTTATAAAAAAAATAACTATTTTAATTTTTGAGTAACCAGTCTAGTAGCCCAGCTTTTACTGTTGATTCTGAATATTCTATTTTGTTGGATATCAAATGTATTTTTTGGTACAATTTTACTGAGAAGAAAAGAATACATGATATCATATAGGCTGGGCCAAGCAAAAAAGCACGGTTTAAACCGTACATTAGCACCAATTCAATATATACATAAACGAATATCAGTCAATATTTGTCGTACGCCGTACTCCCCCACGCCATTAGAAAGCTCTTTGAATTCTCTTTTCAACCATGTGCTTATCATACTTAAGCGTCCGTTGGGGAAATTTATAGCCGAAACGGTCAGTTCAAGACTGAAACAGTTATACGGTTAAATTATATGTGTGCGTGGATTAGCAGCCATCTAATTACCGTGTAATGACTCGTGGGATTAAAAATTTGACTTGTACTAGGCCTACAGCATGCACGTGAAAGCAACTCGTGGGATTAAAAATTTGCATGTGTTCGGAGCCAAAATTGTTGGTTGAGCACGTGCGCGCGAAACTATTTGGTYGCATGAATGCGTGCCCGCTGTACACTGCAGTACAAGCCAATTTTTAATCCCACGAGTCGTTACACGGTAATTAGATGGCCRCKAATCCAAGGTTTAAACCGTACATTGGCTGGCCAAGCCTATACGATATTACCACCAGTGTAAACAGTAGCTGGAGGAGGGAAGCACTACCACCACTATCTACTAGTGGTATACTGCTGCTGGTACTACTACTACTACTACTACTAGTACTGTGGTAGAGTTTGTCAAAGTAACACTATTACTACTTTTACTACTACTACCACCACCAGCACTAGTAGTAGTACTACTACCTAGTAGTAATACTAGTAGTATTGGTACTCAATTAACAATACTACTAGTGACTACTAGTAGTACTAGTATTATTCTAGTGCTACTAGTAGCTACTACTACTACTACTACTACTACTACTACTACTAGTAGTAGTACTAGTGTTGTGTTACAAAAGAGTAAGGTCACACCCGATTGTTGCTACCAAATGTATCATATGTATGGTAGTACAAAGAAAAACCTCAATCAATCAAGTGAGAAATCACAGTCAAAATACACGCAAATAACACAAAATTGATGAAATCTGGCTTGATCAAATCATCAATTCCAATGCTTTTGCTCCGACATTTCCGTGTCAGAGATTTCTCCGACATTTCCAAGCACCAAAAGCAAGCTGGAAACCACAATCAAAATACCCACCAAAAAATAGAAGAGATGGAATCTGGCTGTTGAAATAGGCTACACATGTACACTAGTAGAGTGAGAGATCCAATCAAGGGGCTGATTGAATTCAATCTGCTGGCATCAAGAGTGCCCCTCAAGCATCTGCTAGCAGCTCTTGCCAAAGCAAATCCAATTCTGGATCGGACAAGACCACATACTTGAGAGTAGTTCCTTCCCCACTTGGAAGCAAGCCTGGAGGCAAGCTGCTTGCAAGCTGCAATTGCCTCTGGGCCCTCCATCCCATCAATGGAGTAAACAAGAGATGTGAAGTGCCAATGGGCCTGATGACAAGGGTCCTGGTACTTGTCCTTCTTCTCTTGCTCTTGTGACTGGAGGACACACAGTGGAGCCTTGTTTTCATAGGAAGATGAACCAGTATCCATGATCCTGACATCAAACACTGCTGTGGTGCCCAGCTTCCAAAATCAATGCACTGTGAGATTGCCTCTGAGCTCTCATGGTGGTGGTGGGGTATTGCATAGGCATTGGTTTTGAGCAGGTGGTGGCTGATAGATAGGTATTTGTGGTTCATCAGTAACACTACTTGATGTCAAAGCCTAGGCACAGAACTGGTGCCCTTTGCCTGCAATGTTGTTGTGGCAGTGGAGGATGAACCCACTGTTTCTGCAGGACATGGTGTGTTTGACTGAGAAGGTGACACTGCATCCATCACACTGCTTGGGGAGGTGAAGAGGATGGAGGTCAAATCTCAGTTGGAGGTTGTCTCAAAATTCTCTGGCTGACAAAATGGTCCCATTGAAGATATGGGGTGTGGCATTCAGCCAGGCACCAGTCGCTTGTCCCTGTTGGATGCGGCTTCAGACTTTTGGAGACCAGGTCAGAAGCAGGGTGTCAAGGGAGGCTTTCAGTGACTCTATGTATTGCTTTTGGTGTTCCCCCAGGTGGCGCCAAACATTGTTGCATTAAGTCTGTGCGTCAAGTTCTTCAGAATTTCGAGGGAGGCAATGAGGTTGCTGGTGGCCCCAACAGACATGTTGAAGTTTTCCTGGGCCTTGGCCTTGTTGGGAATGGGGATCCCAAGGCTGGAAAATTTCACTGGGAATTCCAGCAAATCTTGGAGACTGGCGGTGGTTTTGATAGTGACGCCAAGTAGTGCCAGCAAAAATTCCTCTGTCAAAGCCTTTTCAACTGGTGCAAAAGAGTCTGCCACATTGGGAACCACACATTGGAGGTAAGAAGTCCATTTGGACTGCAACGACATGGTCAACCCAGAAAAGGCTGAAGGCTGCCTGTGGATACTGTCATGCAGCGCCAGCAAAAAGTCATATGCTGTTGACCCATTTGTTGATATGGGACTGGAGCCAAGCTTCCTTGGCTGCAGCAGTACCAATAAATCCTCCAATATAGCAGTGCTTGTCCTGAAAATCAAAATTGCATTCCTGGAGGATTGTGTGAGATTGGGAGCGGTGAACCTGGAGGCCCCACAAAAATACTTTTTGATGGCTCTGGAAAATATCTGCGTTCTGGGCCCAACCATAGGAGGAATTACATGGTTCCAGCAATGTCATTGACTCTTTCATGCATGGCAGCATAATTGTTGGTATACCACGGCTGGACTACATCTGGAAATGCAGTTTGAAGAGTTTTGGCAAGTGGAACCAAGGCCAGACTTTAGAGGATTGCATCATCAACAGGGGATCCCCCTGGGTGATCCTTTGCAAGAGTGTAAAACCAAACAGGGATCTGTGGATGATTGGTCTCAGAGAATCAGCTTGGCAGAAAATGCTGGTAGCCATTGGAGCAGAACTGAGCCCCTGCAGGCCAGAGGTGTTGAATGGTCCAAAAGAGGGCCTTGCACCTGATCTCAATGAAACTGTTTCAAGCATCAACATGGAGTGTTCCCTCTGGGTCCTCCAGATTCAGAGGATGCCATTTGGTCTGTGGTGATTTGGTTTGGGTGACTGTGATATCACCATTTTGCCTTGGTCTCTCTGGCTGTGTGCCAGTCTGGCATCATTGGGATGACAGCCAGGCGGGGGCACAAATGTGTGCCTCCCAGATGGCATGGGAGGCCCCCTCCATTCAGACTTGCATCCCAGCACATAAATTAAAATTGCTGAACTGGTCAGTGGCAAGTGGGCCTGCTGCTTGTAGAATGGTCTTGGCCATGAGTTGCCAGTATATCTTGCTGATTCTGACAGGCCAAACTCCAGGTTGTTTGTCAAGTGCCACGAGGCAGCATGCCATGAAGGCACAAAAGGAGGCCCATGGAGGATGGAGATTAGCTAGCCAATTTGTCAGATCTGTGGTAGGGACCTTGGGGTAGGGCTGAAATACTCCATCTATTGTGCCAAGATTTCTCGGATTACACAGAGGAGGATGCTTTGATTTCAACACTTCGAGAACTGGCCTTCTGGTTTTTGTGCAGGTGTCCTCCGGATGCAAAACACCTCCACTGTCTTGGTTGGTGAGGGTTTGGCACACAGCTTGGATCCATCCCAAGAGAAGTTTATCATTGAAGGCCCAAAAAGCTTTGTCATCAGTTTTGAGGGTGGTGAGCCCATGGCTGAGACAAGCCTAGGCAGCTAGGTCATCAATGAGAGGACCGTAATTTCTGGCATCCCAATGGTTGATCTGTTGCTCCAGTAGGCTTTGGATGCCACTAGCCTTTTTCACCCCATGTGCTTTGTTCAGGATCACTGCCACAAATACCAAGAGATGTTTGGAGTTCCACTCTCTCAAAAGTACCCTTGTAGCTCTGCACAAAATCACTGAAGAAACATTTCCCCACACAATTCTGGGGGACTAGGTACCATCGGGGTCTTATGTTGACAATCCGTTTCCAAAGGTGTTGCCACAGGACATCATCCACAATGCCTCCTGTGAGATGGGTTCCTGGGTTGCTGTGAACGTGGTTGCCATAGATTTTTTCCCTTTTGGAATCTGCCTCGGTGAGCACATAATCCTCGAGATCCGCCCCCTCATCCGGAACTGGAAGATCTGGCCTAATTGTGGTCATATGGGTGGGGGTTGGGAATCTAGAGGCAGTGGTGTTTTGTCGCAACTTTGGGGGATAACTGCCCTTGCTGTTCTTTCTGCATGTATTGCCTGCACCTCTGCCACAGTCCTACTTTCAGCCTCAGGATGATGAGGGGCCTCATTCCTTCACTTCTGCCACTATTCTTGTCTCTGTCTCCTGGCCTGAGACCTAATATCCAATCATTGTTGTGGAGTTGCGGATTGAGCCTCCGCATTAGCCTCCAAATGAGCTTCCAAATTTGGCGCTGGGCAAGGCACCGGGTGAGCATTATTTGCTTTATGCAAAGAAGCCTCCTCTGCAAAAGCAGCATTGTGTTCCTCACTCAAAGCCAATTACCATGAAGATGCAGAACAAGCCTGCAAATGAGGTGCGGGGCAATGCAGATCGGCATTGGTTGCCTCACACAAAGATGCCTCCACATCAGCATCAGCCTCTGAATGTGGCCCCAGGGAAGTCATTGAAGCATTATTACTTGTCTCACACACAGAAGCCTCCACCAAAGCCTCCAAAGTTGCTGCAGAAGCCTCTGTTGTATGAATTGCTGCAGCATCCACAGCAGCGCTTGTAGCTTTGGGTGTTGCAGTGGTTGGTGCATCCATAGCATTAGGGTCCGCATCGGAATCCTCCAGATCTGAATCTTCCTCCTCCTCCAATGAAAATGATGCACCTTATTGAGGAATATCTTGAAGAATTGCATCCAAAGTAGCAGTGGATGTGTACTTGGCAGAGACATTGGTGATATGCTTGTTCTTTGCCTGATGCAGGTCGAAGGCCACCTCCCATTCTGTTACTGAGTCCTGCATCAGTGGTGCAGCAGCTGCTCTGTGCCTATCTGCATCAATGTTGTTGTTGTTGTTGTTGTTGTTGTTGTTGTTGTTGTTGTTGTTGTTGTTGTTGTTGTTGTTGTTGTTGTTGTTGTTGTTGTTGTTGTTGTTGCTGCTGTTGTTGTTGTTGTTGTCATCATCTTCGTCGTTGTTGTCATCGTCATAGTCATTGTCGTAGTCATAGTCATAGTCGTAGTTGTTGTCGTAGTTGTCGTCGTAGTCATCGTCATACGTATCATCCTCATCATCCGTATCTTGTCCTGGAGCCCCTGGAGGGGGACCAAAAGCTGCTGGATCAGTGCCTTTGGGAACGGGTCTATTGGATCTAGATTGGGGGCGATGCTGCAAAGGGGGGGGGGGTCTGTAGAAGAAGGAACCGATGCCACCGGAGGCACTGTAGGCCTCCAGTGTCATTGTTATTGGCTTGTATCTGTTCTTGAGCTGATTAATGCAAGCACAGCTTACACAGCTTCTTCCAGACCCCAAACAGCTGCACCCAGACACCTTGCCTGCCAGAACACGTGACCATGTGCTGAATTTGGTGCATTCACAGCAAGGAAGAGGCTTTTGCCTCTTGTAGTCTCTGCTCGCATGCCTGTTGTTGTTGTTGTTTTTGAGTTTTCATCCATTTTTGCTGGTGTCTGATATTCTCACTGTGTAGGTCTCAGTAGGAATTCTACACAAGAAAAGAACAGTAACTGTGAAAAATGACCACTTTCCAACTTCAGCGCCGTGAACTTCAACAGAGCTGGGGGAGGTCTGTAGAGCCTCTACTAGTAGCCTAATCCTGAGCACACTTTCAGAACCCTCTACTATAGACTAACTATACTAAACTAACACTCACAGCTACTTGAATTGACTTGATCCCAGTCAGGTAGTAGTAGGCGTAATAGTAGCTAGTATGGAAATTATGTTCATTTTTCAACAGTAAAATAGTACCAAAAAAATAAAAATTCATTTCATTTCCAACAGAATGGTATATTCAGAATCAGCATTAAAAACTGGGCTAGACTGGCTACTCAAAAATTAAATTTGTGGTATTTTTTTATAGCAAAGCTGTAAGTAACTGTTTAAACAAGGTGGGATAGTTTTACTACTAATTTTATGCAGTAAAACCTGGGGGGATTTTTTGGAAATTTGGACCAAGAAAGGTGGAATATGGGTTTTCAATGCATTGCACACCCCTCTAAATTATGACCCCTGATGACTGCCTGCACGTACAGAATGAAAAAAGAACTACTACTAGTAGTAGTACAGGATCAAACATGAAATATAGCATGTAGTACATGCTTTGCATATTCTTATGATACATTGGGTGATCCCCATAAACATAGTAGAATCTATGCTGACATACTTTGCTTCTACTATGACTCAAGGGGAAGGAGTATGTAAACATATAATCATAAATAGTAGTAAAAAGTAAAAAGGCTGATTCGGAAGGGTCCTTTACCGTAGTACAGTAAAGGCAGGGGTCATAAATTTATGAACCCTGAGTAAAGGTACAAACTATGAGAACTGTAGCGAAAACATGGAAGCAATAGAGCTGAAAAGCGACAATCGTGCATATGGGCATGTGTATGTACCTGGTACAACTTGAGTACGAGCAGTTCAAAATTAACATAATGATACAACGGATACGACTCTGGCTATTCTTAGAGTACATCGAGATATTTTCTGATTCCATAGCAGTCGTCTTTTGTCAACTAAGTAAATTTTATTATGCCAACGAAGTCTTTCCATGGAAGTGAGTTCTTCGTACTTTGAAATGCTATAGATTCCAGTTAATGAAATAATGTACTTAAAAGGAAGCTTAAATAATCATTTTCTTGATACTATCCAATAGAGAAAATAACGAAACAAGTGAGTGAGTACCAGTACAGCACGATGGAGACCGATTGTAGAAACTCTGTATCGGTACGAGTAAGAGTGTTAACAACGAGTTCCTCTTTCATCCTACTTAAAGGCATTGGTCACTTCTTTGTTTAGACTCTAGAAAGTCAGCAAAATTTCACACGACCAAATCTTACGGTTACCGATGCCCTAGTAGAAAAGTATTGAGATATTTCGACAAGAACACATTTCCTGGAAACCGTTGCTACGAACACGGGAATCGAAAAGTAAAATGCTTTCATCTTCTTTGGGGAATTGGGAAGAGCTTCGTCGGAATGAAAGCGCAAACATCCTCCGGCGGGAACGTGACCAGGTCCTCGACGTTCTCCAAAATTACATAAACGAAGAAGATGAAGGACCCGCTAAGAACATTGCGTTTTGTCACCTTGTGTCGCTCATGCCGTTTAATGCCATCCAGAACCAAACGAGCGACGGATATAATGACTTTGCCTACGAAGCATCGGTTGCAATAGCAATGGCCATAAGCCATTTGAACGAGGGAAATGGAATTCTTGTGAAAGAAGTCGAGGGTTTGAATGAGCGATGCAACATCCGCTTCACAGCAGAATTCATTGGTAAGCAGTAAACAATGGGCTCATTCAAAGAAATAGAATTGTGGCGTTCTTCCTCGATGAAAAATTCTGGGTCTAATTAACCCTATTCTTTTTCTTTAGATACTCAGCTTGATCCAGGAATAACCATGAATCGAATTTTAGAATTGACCGATACGTCGGGGACCAGGCATCCTAGTGCCTTCTTGGGAGCCTTCCGATCGGCCGTTTCCGGGCCCTCTAGCATCATCACCGGGCTTCAAGGCTACCCACAGATATCCGGAGCTTCTACAAGTGCCCTGTTGGATGACAAGAATCAATATCCGAAGTTCGCGAGAACAATTCCCTCAGACGACGGTGTTGCTACATCCATCATTCAGTATTTCTCTACCTTTCTAGGATTGGAGCACCTGGCTGTAATTAATATAAACGACTCATATGGAAACTCGTTCGTGAGAGGATTAAAAGTCGCAGCTGCGAAGCATGCTCCAAACATGAAAATCGCTCAGATACCGATTGAGGAAAACGACGAATCGATCAAGCAAGCAATTGAATCTTTAAAACAAACAAACTACAGGTTCGTCTTTTGTATCACCTTCAAACCATGGTTTGATGTTATCATGGAAGAAGCAGCACGGATGGAGGCAGCAGGAGATGGCAAGTATAATTGGATGTTTCCCGATTCATTCTCTGGTGCTCTGAGTCATCGAAAGTTCGAAAGAGGTTCCCTATTGCAAAAGGCATATCAAGGTACCGGAATGCTGACATCCTCTGCCAAATCTGGTTCGAAATTTCAGTCTTTTTCGTCTAGCATGCAAGCTTTAAAAAACGAGGAAGACTTCCAATATTTGAAAACGCTCATCCCACGTTTTGATCAGACTCCTTTTTTCGAGCTCAACAGCACTTTCATGCACCCTATCAATTATGACTACACAGTGTTCTTCTACGATGCAGCTATTCTTTTGGGACTTGCTGTGTGCGAAGCTACCGGAGATGATTTGAGAATCACAGGGAATACATTGTACGACCAAATTGCAAAATTTTCTTCGTTTCAGGGAGTATCTGGTACCGTCGCTCTAGACCCAAACACGGGAACTAGAGAACCAAACAGTGCACTCTACACTCTAACAAACTTTGTCGAAAGAGGAGGAATAGATGAAGAAAATGGGATGGATATGGTGGAGTTTGAAACAATTACAACAGATCAGTACTCGAACGGAACATGGTCATCAATTCTAAACTATACGTTCAACGATGGTACTTCAAATCGGCCTTTGGGAATCCCATCGCCATCGACCGATAAAAACCTCATTGAATCGTCGATACGTTCGGTGATGTGTACATTGTGCGCTCTCACCATGCTTTTGTCTATTGGATTTGCTCTATGGACATGGTATTTTCGAAAAACAAAAGTTGTAAGGGCAAGTCAACCATTTTTCCTTTTGCTGATATGTCTAGGAAGCTTCATCATGGGAAGTACCATAATATCTCTCCAATTTGATCATAAAATTGCAGATCTCGATGGAAACAATATCGCATGTAATGCGGTAGCCTGGCAAGCATTTATTGGTTTTGGCATTGTGTTCTCTTCTATCGTATGCAAGACGCATAGGATCAACATTGTTATGCGAAATGCTCTTAGATTCTCAAGGATTACAGTTACAGTCGAGGATACAATCAAACCAGTTTTGTTGTTAACATCACTGAATATTTTATTATTGTCTCTGATGACGGCGCTGAACCCAATCACTTATGAAACTCAGATTGTCGAGGCCGATGAATTTGATCAACCGTTGGAGACCTACTCATATTGCTCATGGAACAACTCACTCCGCTATGTAATTCCTCTAGCGGTGGTGAACCTGATAAGTGTCATTGTTGCGATTGTAGAAGTATGGAAAGCAAGACAAATTGCCACCGAATTTTCCGAATCGCAATATATTTTCAGAGCACTGATATATATGGTGGTGGTCTTCTTTATTGGTGGACCTATCATATTTATTGCAAGCGACAATCCGAATGCATTGGCATTTGTATCAAGTGGAATCATTTTTGTCGCGACTTGTGGCATACTACTGCTGATGTTCATCCCAAAAATTATTTACCAGCGGAAGCGATATCTGATGAAGAAAAAAGGAACGAACAAAAACAGATATTCGTTTAGCTTGGGTCCCAGCTTAACGGATTCTAATGCCCTCGAATCCGACTATTACAATACCGGAGGTGAGAAGATCTTGACCACTAAAACGCAAAAGGAGCTCTCCGAAGAAGTAAAGATGTTGAAACGTCTTTTGAAAGAAGCCAGGGGGACCAAAAAAAACGAATCCGAAAGGACACCATGTGATCAGTTTCAAGTTGTTGAAGGAGAAAACGGAAATAGCGGTGATGATATCGTAGAAAGTGAGGATATTTGACAATCCCTTGACTCATGGTAATTCGGAAATACTTCACCGAAAGCGTCCACAGAATCATATTGTCATGGGTGAAAGATAAGAGGAGATCGCAGACGAGCACATAAAAACTGGAACCTGCAATTGACTAAGTGTCATCACACAAGAAGTCAATGCTAGTACCGGTTCTGTAGCTTGGTTTAGAAAACACAAGTGTTGTATTTTGAAAATTCTTTTGTCTGTACGCAGCTTAATCTAAATTTTACTTGGTTGTGCTAGCGTTATGGTATGAGTTGAGCTCCTTAGAAAATTGCTGCGCAATAATACCAAATTCATTATATCCATGCGTTTTACTCTCGAATAATTTGTTTCTCATTAACGAAGAACCAGTTCTCGTCAAATTGCTTAACAATTTCCTGCGTGTAAGCTTTCGTCTCAATCGATTTATACAAATCTCCTTTTCCCTCCTTTCCCAAGATGTCTGTCAAGGCATTTGTTCCTGCTTCGAGATTATAGTGTGGTACCCTCTCAAAAAATAAGTGATGCATGACATGCCCATCCATCATGTGATGTGACAATCTATTTGTCCACTTGCCGTACGACCGGTCAACTGTTTCAAAGGCGCCTTTCACGAAGGTGTATGTTTCATCGGTGTAAAGTTTTCCATCGTCGCTGTGATGTTGCAAGTAAGTCACCATGAACAACCAAAAGGACATCACTACCCAAGGGACCATGCAGACGACAGTGAAATCAGCAAAACCCATGTTCGCCCATAGTGCTCCAGCCGTCGCTATCGACAGCAGAGATGACCCAACACCACGTAATTTTGTTGATAGTTTCTGGCCTTCCCAGAGTCGTCCATAAAAAGGGATCACGTGTCCACCATCAGGTACTCCCACGGCTAGGTAAACAAAATACAGAAAGGGAAGATGGAAATTTCTAGTTGCGTAAGATGCCTTCACCCAAGTTTCCAATTCATCTCTTTTTTCCCTTACAAACCATTGATGGCTGTAGTCCCGTTCCAAATGATTGTGAAAGGTGTGATGTCTACGATGACTCAGTTGCCATGGCACGAAAGGTGTCAAACAAAAGATGGAGTGCGAAATTTCACCAACAACCGAGTTCAACCATTTGTATTCTTTCGAAATCAACGAATGACCGGCATCGTGACCAATGCACCATTGACACCACATCGCAAAACCAGCTAAAATCTGAAGTGGTGCAACGGTAATGGCCTGCTGCCAAAGCGCCAACGACCGATATACCTCTGAGGTCACAACGGCGTATAGAAATCCGATGCTTGCGATACACGCAGCTGTGTCGACAGCAAAATAAAAAAGAGATTTCGCAGTACTAACGTGAAAAATCTTCTCGGGAAGTGCCTTCATTAGAGATCCGAGTTTAGGGTAACCTTCCTTGTCGTATGAAAGCAAGCGATCATTGAAATCCCCTTCCTTCAATGGAGATGGCGGTTGCTTCGTCTTGACTGCTGTTTCATCCAGCGCAATAGGAGGGGGTACCATGCCGGTTGCGACGTTGAGCGCCACATTTCTAACCAGACTTGATCCATTTGTGTGCTGCACGGCAAACGGGTGAGCTGTGTCGATTTTTGTTGAAGCAACTAGCAGCATCAACAGCAATATTTGCGACGAACCATAGCTAGTAGGACACTTCATGTTTCGGACGAAGTATTGAGGAATAGAAATCTAAATGATATATATTTTGCGACCGAATAGCACGCATGCGAAACCAGTAGAATGCACCTCCGACGAAATGTCGTATTAATACTCAGTGCATGAACTTCAAAAACACCGGTGCGAGTCATCTCGTACGTACCTTCGTCGGAAGACGTAAATATCATCATGATTCGTAAGTTCACATAAAATTCTTACTCACGAGCTTCGAGATACATGCGTGGTTGTAATTCTTTTCCCTTTTCCTCTGCCGCAATGTCGATCAAAGGTAATACCGGTACGATCTTCAACCTACCGTACTGTAAATGAGAAGAACATTGTTCGCCCATCTTGCGTGTTTGGCACGTCTCATTTTAAATTTTTTGTGGACGTGATAAAATTTGTGAATACGTGGTGATCGACAAGCGCTTAAATTTGCGACCAAAATCTATGAATCGAATGAATCGATTTTCGATTTTATTGTATTTCATGAAGTAAATTTTTCGCCGCTTTTTGCTCGGGAACCTAGGTCGTGTACGTAATACGTACGGCATGGCATGCACCATCTACGTGAGTGTATTTAGATGATATGATAAATAAGATTATTTTAGGAGGTGAGAGAATGTGAATCTGTTGGGTTGGACTTCTGGAGCTCCAACCTGGGACTTAATCTGGAACATCCAAAGGTACTGGCTGGCTTGGTGTTCTTGTTAACTATGCTTTTTGGTCTCACGCACCAATCACCAGCGTGCTCATCGGACCAATACTCGTTGCATGGCAGCACCAATCACCGGCGTGCTCATGGGACCGATACTTGTTGCATGACAGGGGTCCTCATAATTAATAATTACTGAATTTAGAATTTAGACCCCTTTACTGTTGTACAGTAGCAGGTACAAGTACTAGTATGTATTGTACGTATCTTTCCAGACAGTTGAAAAAAAAACTCCATAAAAATACTTATGATACTGGATTGTGATAGTATGTACTATATGTAGATACCGTACGTACGTCACAAGTGGCTCCTTTTGAGGCTACTGCTAATTATGGTAAGTATGGTAATTGGGTCATTCCCAAAAACATCTGCGATGATGTATCAAGGTATGTAATCGGGAATCACTTTCAGTGGTACTGAAGGCTCAGCAGGCTGGCTCAAATTACATATTTTCCCCCCATTTTTGGAATTTGGAATCCTGTATCATAATTGTGCTCTAATTTGACAAGATTCCAGTGACATGAACAATTTGGGATTTACACTAAACCAGCTCTATCTCCAAAACCATGGAAACTGAATCCTCCTCTGAACCAACAAAAACAGTCAAGAATATCCTCCTCCAAAACAACAAAAACAGTCCATATCCTCTCTATTTGGCTATTGAGTGCTCCTTCACAGCAAAATGTCCTTTGAGTTCATTTTAATTGCATGGACAGCTCTCCAGCAGCAGCAACAACAACAACAACAACAACAACAACAACAACAGGAGGAGGAGACCCGTCATTGACTATCCCTTGATGACAGGTGCCAATGAGACAGAATGATGCCAAGGATTGCACTCATGAAAGTGAATTCTTCTCCATTCATCCATTTGTTTGCTTCTGGTGACAACCAGACTCTTCTAAAGTGCTGTGGTGTCAACCGTGGTGTCTTTAAGGACCTCCTCTCCATTTTTGAGCCAGTGTTAGATAGATACACTGTGGACAGATACACTGAGCAAATCACCAAGAGAGGCAAACCCAAGGGCAACAAAGCAAGAGCAATAACCTCAACTAAACTATGCGATACACCATGTTATTTGAGTTCCTTGCCCACTAATAGCGCCATGTTATTTTGTGCTGCCAGTTTTTATGGGTACCTTCCCACAAAAAAATGGGACCAATAACAGAGAGGGAACGCGTTGCACATGGAAGGAATCCCACACCATTGCTGGCACGCTTTGGTTCACAAAGAGGTAATGCTTTGCACATGGAAGCAATCCCACATGTTTGCTTCAATTTTGATTTACTCCAAGTACCCCGTAGACTTGATTTAGAAGCAGTATACTGCAGTGTTATTCAGTATGTTATTCAGTACTCATAAATCGCAAATAGAGCAAATAACAAACAGTAGCAAGAAGAGCAATCAGCAATCAGCAAACAGTAGGTTAATCTAGTAATCATAATTAGTATTTAACCATGGGATTAGACAGAATTGTCATCTGAGGAAGAGGAGGATGCTGAGGACAAGTCCTCCTTGTGCTGTCTCTTCTTCCTCTTCCTCTGACAACCAGCACCACCACCAGCAGGGATGAAAGCACTGGCAAGGACACAGACCATATCTTTGATTTTGATTTCTGTCAAGGTATGCTGATACCATTGAATTGATGCTTCTTGGTGAGCTTTTTGCTGTTACATCGATGTTTCTTGTAAGGCTTGTTGCGTAATAGCAAGCAATTCCTGGTGCTTCATGGACATCCTGAACATGGATGGGATATTGGTGTTGGTGCTGCTGATGCTGGAGCAACTGGAGGCTCTTGAGTGGTATGCTCTCTTGAGGGGAGACTGAGAAGTGCTCTGAGGAACAGAAACAGTTGATGCTTGCTGAGTCAATGGGGTTGTCTGCTGAGTCACTTTGGTTAATGCTTGAGTGGATTGAGTTGCTCAAGCAAGCTGCACCATCTGAGTTGCAGCAATCTGAGTCGGTGTCTCAAGCCAAGGAGTGAGGAGCTTGGTTTCTTGGATAACTTGTGAAGGCTTCTTGGATAAGTTGTGAAGGCTGTTGAAGAGGAGGAGGACTTTCAACCTTGTTGTTATCCTCAATGTTCTCATTGTTGACGTTATCTGCTAGAACAATACTGGTGTAATCCTCACTAATCTTGTATCCTTCTTCCAGATCAAACTCCTCTTCTCCATCTTCAATGGCCACCATGGCACCAATCAATGGCTTGACCTCCTTTGCAAGCTTGATTGCTGGAGACATGTGTGGATTCCCAGTAGGAATCTATTTCCTGTGAAGGGAGGCGTACTTCCTGGTGATGGATTCCTTGTCTCTTCCAGTCTTCCAGTTCTCTTCATGGGTATCAACAACATTCGCCAATTGTTCTGGTCCAATAGGAAGGATCCTCCTCATGGTCGTCAGCATGTATATGGTCTCTCTAAGGGTGTAGTTGATGGTACCATGAGTCCTCCCTCCTCTTTCTTGAGCCAGCACTGTTGCTGCTTCTGCTGGAGCTGGAGCTGGAGCCATGATCCTTCTGTTCTTTTTCTTATGAGCCAAAGAGGAGGGCATGCTAATCACATACAGGATCTTGTGGTCTTCCTCTCTGCTGTAGTATTCCCTGTCATGAAGATGGTGCTGGCGCTCTTCCCTCCTCTTAGCAAGCTCTTGCATCCTCCGCAACAGAAGAATCTGGATGCTTGTGTTGCAATTAACTAGTAGAGGGCTCCACCGGCCAGTCATCATCAGCATGGTAAGCACGCTCCTCTTGCTGTTCGGTGATGTGTTTGTCTTTGTTGAGTGTTGAGTGTGGTGTTCTCCTGCCTGTGTTCTGTTCTTGTTGAGGAGGGGAAGCAAAGATATGATTTTCTTTTCTTAGTAGCTAGTAAGAAGAACAAGGAAGATCATGATCAAAAATCGGTTTGGCACCAAGTGACTCCTGTCTGTAGCAGCGCGCCCGCTGACCAGACTGAATACCTTCAGTCGAGGATTCCAATAAAAAATATGTCCATACATAAGTCTTGGTTGTCATGGGCCAAGACGACCAAAATTTACGTATTTAATAGACATATCAATGTTTTTGGGAATGACCCATTCGTAGTATTTAATTTAATACTCGTATTAGTAGTACCTACTGGTACATACGAGTACTCGTACGCCGCTTTTGTGATTGAAGTACCGTATGAAACCGAGCACAGCAAGACCGTACAGGTATGCGCTACGTACCGTGGCTGGGTCGGGGACCCCTGCCCTAGGGTAAGGTAGTACTGCTAAGGTACTAGTATGTTCGTCGGAAGCAACAAACAAATTATGTATGTGCTGTAGTAGTACAGAAACAAGATGTTAGGTGCGAACGAGTAGCTTTCAATGGGTGAAGCTCAAATCCTTGTAACGATGCTACAACCTACTGTGTAGTATTGTATTCTTCCGAAACATGATGGAAGGGGCGTTCTTTTTTCTCCTTCTCTGCCTGAAGACGCTAACAGTACCTGTAGAATCCTTTCCGGCTTCGTCCTTGTCACATACGAAGATATCTGCGGATGTGACTATCAGGAGGGAAACAAAAATCTATCGAGCAAAAGCGAATGATGATGACGTCGATCAAAGCACCGATTCTTCTTCATTAATACCAACTGAAGCGGTTGAATTTGATTGGAAAGCAATTGCAAATCACGTCTTTGATGAATCGGTCGAATCTGCTGAGACCCTTCACTCAAAGCCCATCATTTTGTTCGATGGAGTTTGTAACCTTTGCAATGGAGGTGTCAATTACGCAATCGATCACGATAAAAACGGGAAATTTCGGTTTGCGTCCCTTCAGTCCAATGTCGCAAAATCTTTATTGCTACGAGACGGAAAAGATCCATTCACAACGTCGGATGTTGTGCTCGTTACCGCAGAAAAGAATTATTATTCCTCCGAGGCCGTCGCAAGAATAATGGCTTCCTTGGACTTGCCAGTATTGAAATTACTTGGTAATTTGGGACAAATTACGCCTTCTTTTGCCAGGAATTTCATATACAAAATAGTCTCTGGCAATCGTTTCGTTTTGGGCGAGAATGATTCCTGTCGGATGGATTTTGATGGGGAATACACGTGGAGATTTGTTTCCGACCCGCCAGAATCTATTAGTTCACTTACCGAAGAAGACAAGAACGCCGGAGAATAAATCTCTACAAGAGGAAAGGCAGCGAAAGATCGTACCCTTACACAAGGCATAGAAAGAAGGAAGCAGATTTGTTGTACATTTTCTAGGCTTTGAAACTTCATGTCTAAATCAGAAAAGGATGATTCTGTTGATCGTTGCTTCTTTTTCTGATTTGATTTCCATGGAACGACGAACCGGAGTTGCAGTCAACAGTCCATGTGGCATTTGGTTCACTCATCATTGAGTGCTCGCAAATCGTCTTCAGAGCACCTGCTTTAGAATTGAATCAGGCCAGGTGGTAAGGGAGCGCTACATCCGACAACAGAAGAAAAGTCAAGATGTCACGAAGACACACTGATATCATGTGTTGATTTTTCTGATGTTGTCCCTAGAAGATCTAAGATTTATGCCACATCAAATTTGAGAATTTATCGCGTGCAACGTTCTTGTTGGTATTCTCTTCAATACATCCCAGTTTTTAATGCGAAGGTTTACAGCTGCACGCTATATTGTCATCAAATCGCCACATACCGTGGTGAAATAATTGAGTATTTCGCGAAGACGTTTTCGTTAATCCGTAGAATAAAATTCAACAAAAACCTAAAGCAGATTGATCAAGAAGTCTGTTGTTTTCAGGAGAGTGCCCAGACCCTGATGTACATTGTTGAAATCTATGACTTCATTGTTTATTTACTGTCGTTCAATCTTGAAAGGAAAGTAATACTGGGACATTTCAACTTCAATTTTTGTTCAATTCGTTGAAAATATACCTTTTCTATCCAAAATTTCATTTCTGCCATGACCTTTTCTCTTTGTAAACACTTTTTCACAGTTGAATTTTATCGTTAACTGAGTACTACAAATGCCTAGTTTTTGTCTAAGAGGCAAAACTTGTCATGAAATGCACCAACTCAACAAAAAAAATGAATAATCTTCTCCTCCCCAAATAATTCAATAAAAGTATAACGTAAAATTGAAAATTGTACTGCCAAACACCCTTTTTGGACAAGTACTAGTCATGATAAGTTGAAGATCCTAACAATCAGTACGCAAGGAAGTAGTATGATTCAACAAATGATATGTTCCCAGCAGTGAGGAAGGGCGAAGTGGATATATTCAACAAACTCACAAGACAGGATTGAAAATGGAGATGCTATCTTTTTCTATCAGTTGCTGCTCCCAATTGCTCTAGATTCAAGGGAAGCTCAGCAGTATCAAATTGAACCAGAGAAGAACAACCATACTTGTTGCAACAAGGTCATGAGATGTGCTAAAGTGTAAATCTCTGATACCAAAGAAGGGGAAGGACACCAAATTAGGCCAGTTACACTACCTGAAGCAGTTCAGTTTGACAGCATCCTCTTTATGCACGATGGGACTTGTGGAGGAGCAAGTGAAAACATCAAGTTCAGATGGAATGCAAATGATCTTTCATTCAATGAGGATATTGCAAACACCATGACTCTTACCCAATGGCTCAAGACTAAAAGGAACTTGAAGCTTTGCAAGAACAATTTGGAAAAGCCATTTGCTGGGTCTCCAGCACATGGTGGTGGCAATGTTGCTTACAAGTTTGGCTTCATCTTCCACACCACTGTGGACAATACCAGCACCCAACTATTTCACAGTGAGGGCTGGCTTAGACCTTTGTATTGATGAGACTAGTAGTTGGCCTTACCAAGGTTTGGAGCCCCCCCCTTTGTCAACTATCTCAAAAGAAGATGATTGCTTGTTGTGGACAAGCAGTTGCCATGTCTGATCTCCTTGATAAGATCAGGCCTAGAGCTTGGAAGCACAGACATTGTGGATGGTGTAATAGTGAAGGTCCACCAAGGCATTCTTTTATGGGGCCTACTGAGGTGCACCACTTTGTTGAGAACTTTGTTCTTGGTAACATTGGCTCCTGAAAGATTTGGAAATCTCCTCCTCATATCACAGCTGATAATTAGAAATACTGCCAAGGCAATTCTCCAAGCTTCAACATTTATTCCTCTGAAGGTCATCATTGGCAGAAGCTGTATTACTATTCATCTCTTGAAACATTGGAGATCACATGACATTACAGGCAAGCTGCTTAGAACTATCCTCTGGTGGTGGTTTCAATGATTTCCAGGTCTCTCTACCCCTGTTCTTGAATTTCTCTCCATTGATATCCCATATGTTCCAGGAAAATTTTTGCATTGTGTTTGTAGATATCTGACCACTGTCAGTGGTACCATCACTGTTGACAATACAGGGCTTATACCGCCACTTGAGTGTGGTGATAGCACAATTATGGAACTTGCACTTGCCAGACTCACCAAAGTACTCAAGATTTCAAAAGTTAACCTACATACACTCCACCAGATTAATTGGGTCCAAATGTATCTCAAGGTTCAATGGCTCAATACATTGTGTCTTATGGAACAAACACATTGTCTCCCAGTCTCTTCTCCCACCACTGTTTGGAATCCTGCCATCCTTCCACTACATATCCATATCAGCCAAATCCAAAACAGAGCAGCTGGGATGCCTTTACTAAACTACTTCAAAGCATTTCCCAGGGTCCTGCTACCAGCAGGATTCTTAACACAGCTCATTAATTTGGCAATTGACATCCTTCTCCTCATGCTACCCATGGTGTATGGAGTGCTTATCTCTCTAATAACAATCACATTTGGACTTCACCACTTACAGGCCAATGGCTGTCCCATCCTATTGTTTTGACTCAAATTGGACCCCCACGAGCAACACCTTTCTCCAGAAAATATCCCAATGTTAAACACTTCCCAGTTTTCACGTGGACAACCGAGATTGAAAGTTTCCATCATGATCTACTAGCAAGTGTCTGCCTATTTCCTCACACTAACAAGCCTCCACCTAAAATACCCCACACATGGCCTGCCCTTGAATCCATGGCAACACCAGCTCCTCAAACATGTCTGATTTCAGACCAGCGTCTTGCAAGCACTGGATGTGCTTGCTTCAGGGACAACTCTTCTCATGGTTTTAGGTGGATCTTGTAAAGACGGTTCCATGTCCTTTGGATAGTATGTAGCTACCACAGCTTGGGATAGAATTGTGCATGAAGATGGCCCATGCTTTGGAATTGAAGGTTTTCTTTGCGCTGAAGTCACTGGCTTGTTATCTGCCAATGTTTTTGTTACTCTGCTTGCATCACATCATCAACACCATGCAACATCTCCACTGACCTCTCATATTTTCACAACAAGTCGAAGTTGTTCCAGTTTGGGGAATGAAATGGAAATTTTGGGAAATTTGACCAATGGTTGTTTGAACACTTTGCATTCTCAACATGAAGATCATCATCTTCCACCTTTGCACTCAATCTCTGATGATAGCACAGCCAGTTCCTCTCTGTCTTCCAGTACAACCTTATCCTCCACCCTGACACCTTACACAACACCTGTTACTTTTATCAGTGACAGCAAAGCCCTCATCACTACTAGAATCCAATTGTAGGTGAACTCTTTGGCACATGCAGTGGAGGGGGTGTAGTTACTTTCCCTCCTCGTCATAGTCCTATAAACCTCAAGGAACCACTTGTTGTGCCTATCTGTGACCTTCATCCTTGGAAGGAGCAGAGGCTTTGCAAACCTAGTCCCAAAATTAAAGAGAACCCAATTCCTCCGAGCAAGAAAACTAAAAAATTCAGTTGTTTTTGTCATTGTTGGTCATTTGAAAATGAAAGTGAACCCAATTCATCTCAAGATTGACAAATTTGCAATGTGTAATCTGAATAAGAGACTGGCCACAATAATGAAAGTGAATGCCACTCTTAAGAGTTGACAGTATCAGTTGTCTTCCATAAACCATGAAGTCAGAATTGGAAAAATCCAAGACTAGCTAGTACTAGTAGAGAAAAAATTGTGTTGGGTAAGGTAAATTTTGTGATGAAAAAGTTGTGTATCCAAAAACAGTAGTACTAGGAACCAAAATAATACTCAAAACATTCCAAAAATGTTAGTGTGGCAAAACATAAAAGATACCAAAAAAGACTGAGAATTAGTAGCCCTAGATTTTGTAAATATTAAAAACATAGGAGTAATTATGCATCCATATTATTGTAAAGCTACAAGGAAGGTACAATTATCATCATTATTTACTAGTACTAGTACTTGTTCACCAACTACTACTGTTGCATATCCAATTAAATACATGCATGCATGATCTAACACCCAAAACAACTACTGAGTTCTTGAGAAGAATTAAAGTTCTTTGTTCCTCTTTGAACGATGTTGATAACAAGTATAATCTGCTTCAGCCATCTCAATCTATTTCAGATCAACCTGCTTCTCAAACCACTCCAAGTATTTACACTGAGGCAGATCATTATAGACTGTCTTGCCTCGAATTTTCTTGGTAAAGGAAAAGTGCTCAGAAGACATGTATTGTCCAAGTTTACATGTTAGAATCATGATCAAGGTTGACCTCTGCGCCATTGTTGAATTGAGGCAAATAAGCTCTACTTCCTTGGTGACCATGAGGGCAGGCATGTTAACATCCTCAGCATCACTGGCACTACTAGCATCTTTTTCATGTAGCTAAATGGCAGTATGTTTCAAATTATTTTCATTGGTCCATTTAACAAACTTGTAGTGACATACTCATTTCCCTCCAGGGCTTCTTTCTGGGCTCCTTTGAAAGGCTCCAACACAAGCATTCTATCATTCAGGTGCTTCATCACCTGTACATTTCTTCACCTGTTCCATTGTAGACCCCAAATGCATTGCTTCTACACTACTGTTGGTTAGAGATAAACCAGAAGGTCATGTACATCATAATTCACCAGTCAAAATATTGTCAAGAACACCAACAGGGTTCTTTGTTTTGTAGTTTTCAACATCTAATTCCCAAGCCCTCTTAGGGAGCTTTTCTTTGGCATGGGTTTAATGACCAAAATGGTGAATGTATGCTGTTGGTTTTTCATAGCTCTCAGTACAAAGAGCACTAAATGCTTCTTCTGTATTTTTGGTATTGTGAGCATTTGTAAGTGTTATGTATTTCAGCATGGTCAACACAACAAATATGATGAGTACCCAGCTGTTCCTCCAGCAACATCCCAAGAGAATTCATGTTAACAGCAACATAAGTCTCTCCCTGCTCCTCCTTTGTGTAAAAGCAAAGCAATCTCAAAGCACATAGCCCACCAAGTCTCATCAATAAAATGAACAGTGACACCACCAGTGTAGTTCTGATTTGCCTCAAATGTCCAGTGATCAAGGGTAACTGATATAGCCTGTTATTCCAGTTCTTCAACCATTCTTCCATCCCTTAAATATGCAAGGTGGAATATCATTCATTGAATCTTCTTTTGGCCTATTGGTGTTGTGTGATAGTTATGCCACTGAATTAGGTCACAGAAAGTTTTTGTTTCCATAGCACTGAAGGGAAAAACTTACTGTCACCAGGTTTTCTCCATCTCCTTTCATTCTTACAAATTGACTCTGTTAAGAAGTCTGGTAGGCCTTTTGTTTTTTGATATCACCATGTGCCTGGGTAACATTCAATTCTTCCATGATCAAAAAATCAACACTCTTCTTGCCATGTGTTTTGTAGGCAAGAAGTGGTGGTTCATCATGCTTGCAAAATATTGGTTTGTAACACTTCCATTACAAATAGTTTGGGTTCTCCCTTTGCCATACATGTTACAGCATACAAATGCTGGAGTATTCACACATGCTTTGGGTTCCCTGGTCTTTTGTAAATCTGATATTGTAGCAACAGAATCTTTCAATAGTTCTTAGATGTCAGCATGATAAAACAAAAGATAGCTTCAAGTTTGGGGTTTGGCATCAACCAGTAAACAACTGTGTTTGTACTGTTGGGAAAAGATGAGACATCATCATTGGTGTATTATGGCTTCATTGATGGTTCTTACTTGTAGTATTTTGCACCAACAAGCCTTGGCAGAGATGTTCTGGACATATTGCCACTAGCAAGAAGATATTCATTACTAGAAACAGGTATGATGACCTGATTCCGCACCACCTTGGTCAGCACTTTATTATTGTTTTGAATGCTTTTTCAGCAGTAGAGCTTGTAATCAAACTTACAGCCACATTGTGTATCACAGAATCCCCATGTTATGAGCAACACAAAGTCCTTAGTTTGTTGCTACTAGTTGTAGCTACTAGTATTTGGTCAGGTCTGTTTTGGATGATTCAAGATCTGCTTCGTGGAGGATTGATGTGATTGACAAGGTTTACATGGTCTATGCCTACCCTGTCTAATGTGATTATGAATTGTAACAAGAAAAGGAATAGTGATGGGACCCTGCTGCAGCTTGCACAATAGAGATTGTGGATTTCAATACTGCTCCTACTCCTGCTCTCAATGCTCCATCAAACAGCTCCAGATGCAGCACCAGGGATCCTACTAGTACTACTACTTTTATGATGTTTGTTGTTAAAAATGAATAATCTGTCTTTTGTCAAGAAGGTACTGCTAATTTATTTGTAATGTTGGGGTGCCATGGTCTACAACCACATGGTGGGTTCTGTTGAAAACAAAATCTGTTTGTAATGAGAAGAAGAATGGCACCTCCTCCTCCAATTAGTAGTTCTACTAGTAGTACTATGAGGAGTAAAAATGCCCAAGAAGATAGTAGTAGATCACAACAACAACAAATAAACAAATTTCACTCAAATTTTAGAAATAACAATTGCAACAAATACGTACGTATCGAAAGTATACGTACGATAAGAAGCTTCGAAGAAAGGAATGAAGAAACATACCATTCCTACGTACCTATTGTAAGGTACTGTTTATATGTATGTATCATAGGATCCATCGTAAGAGGTCCAAGGATCGTAAGAGGTCTGTGATATCAGAAATAGATGATCTCGTTCCGACGTGAGCTTTCAGTAGCTCTGATTAGATCCTGTGTAGCTCTCGGTATTGAATCTACACAGGATTCTTATTATTCTGATCTACTTACATCTTTGTTCTTTGCGAGGTAATCTATTTCTGATATCACAAACCTCTTACGATCCTTGGACCTCTTACGATCCTCGGACCTCTTACGATGGATCCTATGATACATACATATAAACAATACGACATCTTTGTTCTTTGCGAGGTAATCTATTTCTGATATCACAGACCTCTTACGATCCTCGGACCTCTTACGATCCTTGGACCTCTTACGATCCTCGGACCTCTTACGATCCTCGGACCTCTTACGATCCTTGGACCTCTTACGATCCTCGGACCTCTTACGATCCTCGGACCTCTTACGATGGATCCTATGATACATACATATAAACAGTACCTTACGATAGGTACGTAGGAATGGTATGTTTCTTCATTCCTTTCTTCGAAGCTTCTTATCGTACGTACTATACTTTCGATACGTACGTATTTGTTGCAACAATCAGCCAGATTAGGTTCATTAATATTATTTAATTTCCTTCTAAGCAATTCTTTTAATACTAGTACTGTATTCCACTTTGGTCATTAGTAGTACCAAAAACTTAGCCTGTTAGCCTGTTAGCGAGCCAATCATGGAAGTCGAATAGAATATAAAAAGTACAAAAATAGTCTTCGACTGGAATTGTCCTTCTGGAATAAGGGAGTTTGAGGGGGAGAAAAATGTAAAAACATGGTATCAACAAATTTTTAATGTAGAGCATGTACTAGGTTGAACACATTTTTTTTCTGTAAAAATATAAAGTTACGGAAATGAGATGGTGGTGGTACGAGACGAGTTTGCTGATATCCTTGTAGTATGATGATAGAGGTCGGAAATCCCATTACACTCAACTTTCGACTTCCCCTGCCTGCGCACCGCAAAAGACATAATTGCTCATTCACTATCTAGTCGTGATTTAAATGATTTGCGTGTTTTCTGGCTCACAAACCCAACAAGAATCAAGATACCGTACCGTACGTACAGGTACGGTAGCCTCCCCAACTTGGTTCCTTCCAAGAACCAATGCGGCAATTGACCAACCCAACAAGAATTGAAATCCAGTTATGTAATGTACTGTACTCATTTTGAACTTCATGTCCCCCATTTGGGAAACGAGAATGAAAAAGTAATCACAAAGATTCCTCAGATTAAACAATCGCTTGATCAGGACAAGGATTAGTGGGGCGGTGAAGCTGTAGCAATCGTTCTGAACAGTGCAGAGCCGGCTCTGGAACAATCAGCACAAGTAATCACGCTTCTAACAATACAATGCAGCCCGCAATCAATACCGATCAATTGGATTCGTACGACCTACATGACGAACCCCACCAGGACCCACGCACCAGGGATAACAGGATTAGGTTTCTGAACCAACCTATTCAACCGAGATCCTCACCGTTGGGTCATAATACTCACTATCGACGATTTTCTGGACGACCAAGCGTGAAGGATACGACGCGATGGGATATTTCGCAACGGAGCTTACTCGAGGGTGGTATCACGCCAAGCAATGATTCTTCTTCGAGCCATTCGTACGGTCGTTCCCCACAAAATAGCCAAAAGACACATTCCTCGAAAGATGCCCAAGATCCCTCCAATCACAGTCATTCCCCACATATCTCCCTTCCAGATGATTTAAAAGATCAATCTGACAATGTCCAAATCTTCTTCGTAAGTTTCGAAGCTGAGTATAACCTGATTGGCCATGGTCATTAGTTTTCATATGCTGTGGGATGTGTCCCATTTTGTTATGCTCATTTGTGTCTTTACTTGTTCATTCGCAACGAAAATACATTTGCGCTGAAAGTCCAATATTTTGACACCTTCGTCCTTCATCATAGGGGTCTCCTTCAGTGAATTATTCAACACGAAGTATAGGGACGATGACGAAAGCGACATTCAGAGGTTGCTCCAAGGCATATGTCTTGTCTGCCAGGGAGTGGTCTTCGCCTTGAATCTTTGCGTTATGATGTTGTCATCATCCGCCTTAGTTCGACACTTAACTGGGAACTTTAATCCTTACGCTACAAATGGATACGAGTTGCTCTTTCGCGAATTTCATTTTGAGTTTTTATACGTCCGATGGTGTTTTGACACGGCCTTGTTTGGTTTCTTGTTGGCAGTTGCGTGTAAAATTTTACACGACTTTCGGCTCTTTGATATCAACGGGGATGACTTTGAACGTTGGCATTTAGAACTAGGGATAGCAGTCGTCCTTATCACAACGGCCCTCACTCTCCATTTGTTGGCGTACCAAAATTCCACGCTGATAGGCTGGGATAACATGGCGGGTATGACAAGAGATTTAATGAAAGTGCTATTCCATCGTGGGTTCTATAGCGGTAACCTAACGGAAGGATTTTCCTTGGTTATTTTTGCAGCTGGTGTTTTCTTTTTGATTTTGGGATTAATACCTGGATCGCAAATATGAGAAAAAGCGCTTTCGAATAATTCTCAAATTCATGCTATGAAAAGGATGAGTGTGCCTCAACAAATACAGAGAGAATAATCAATTTGATAGCTTTGTTACGTGAGTTTTCTAATTCAATTATACTGTATCATTCATGACGTAAAGCAACGTGCACATTTAAAATGCACCACAAAGAAATAATGTTATTATAAAATTAGACTGTGCATTGAACTGCCAAATTATTTACACAGGAAGAGTCGTGTGAAAATATCTATTGGAAACATGTTGTACGCGATGAGCAAGATAACGTATGACAATTCCGTCAATCAACGACGCTACCTTTGGATGATCGTCCTTCAGTTTTCGCCACGAGTCGATATTCAAGCTGTATAAAACTGCGGTTGGAGATGAGCATGCTAGCGTCGTCAGCCGACTGGTGCCGTGGACCAATCCAAGCTCTCCTACAAAAGACCCAGTCTTCACAATTTCTGAGGCGCCAGTCTCATCAACCAGGGACAGCAGTTCTCCACTAACAACTACTTTCAGAGAATTACTATCGGCTCCCTGGTCCCAAAGAATGTCACTTCTATGGTATTCTTCTCGAGCCATCATGGAAACAATCATATCGGCACTCTGTTCCTTGAAAGCTTCAGAAGAATCATCCATGAGGATGTTTCGAAGAAACATTTTTGCTCGAGAACGCTCTTCGTGCAAAGTCATTTTACAATCTGGTGCGTCATTTAGTAAATGCTTTTTCGATAGATATCCACGACCACCATCTTGGCGGCAGATCAACATGTCCTCCGCAAAGTGCAGAGCTTCGTCTAAGCTTTCACAGACGCGACTTTCCATTCGAGTGGTCAATGTATCGGTTGACTTTCTCGAATCCGTGTTTGAAGAAACGGAAATTGTACCTCTGAAGGATAGATTTGAGATTCCCTGTGGAGTCAATAATTGAAAGTCATTTATGCTAATTTCATCCTGCTCGTTTGGTTTGGATGTAGATGTCGATGCGTCCAACACCTGTTGTTCTAAGCATCCAACATTTTTAGGGCTTTCAGAGAGTGCTTTACTCAAGGCAAATTCGCAAGGAAATCCACCTCGGTCGCTTCCTGTACAAAAGACAGATATTTCTACATGGTACAATCTGTGCAGAAGTTTCTTCAGCTTTGCAACAGAATGTGCCGCAGATGAGTCCATTCCCAAGACAAGAGTAAAGTCCACGATCACTACAATTGGTAAATCTCCCTCATCTGCTTTCTCCTTCAAAATATCCTTAATGGTGTCGGTCAGCAAAGCAATATTTCCAAAAAATAACTGGAGAAAGTATTCAAAAGTGTGCTGCATGTGAGGATGAGGATGAAAAATCATAGTTGATTTAAACACAAAGAGATGACAGGTAGATCATTTCTCTGTGCTTCAGTAGCTGCGACTTACGTGTCCCTGTAGCTGAAATATGAGAATCCTAGAACGGCCGGTCTTACTGTTGGACAAAATAGATCGAGCTTGGGAACAACGAGTCCACTCACTGCTTCGTAAGGACGTTGCAGTCAGAATTTGTCGAATGGGATCATGATAGTTGATGGATTGCGCTGCATATGTGGATAGAGCTGTTATGACACCCGCAATCAAGGCGGCGGTCATTCCCCATACCGTCATGACTATGGTAAGGAGCCAAATACCGGCATACTCAAAGTTATCGAATTGGCCAATAGAATCATAAACGCCCTCTAGTGTGAGATCGACTCCCATGTGTAGTAACAGCGTTCCAGCCATGCATCGTGGTAAGTAATTTGTTATGGAGGGACCGACTACAAACAAAGCCATTGTCACCACAACGATTGTCAAGGAGCCAATGCGTCCTTTGCCGCCTATCTTCGCGTATAACACAGAGTTGCTGTACGTCATGTAATTCTGCAATCCGCCAAACAAACCGCTCAACCCATTGGACCAACCGTGGGCGATCAACTCGGCGTCCATGTCTGTTTCAACATCAGTTGAAATGGCAAATGCTGGGATGTTGATGGGAACATGGATAAGACTAACTACTGGGTGAGGGGACGGTGATCGAGCGTGGCGATTACGATAAGAAAAATGGAAACACGATTTATTCAGTGCGTCATTCGCGATACATACCTAAATGCTGCCAAGGCAACCACCGTTCCCATCGACTCCGCTACAGCCATCCACGATATCGCAGAGAAATCAATAATGTGAAAAATATCCCACAGATTCGGATCAGTGAAAAAATTCGTTGAGCCTTCCTCGTGCGAAGAAGAATCCACGGCAGGAAAGAAGTAGCCAGCATCTCGACCTTCTTCGATCGACATGCCAAACACAAATTGCATCCCGATATAAAATACAGGTGTAATGAGGATGTAAAAGATCGGGGACAACAATTGAAATTTCGGTCGTCCCGTTGCTGGATCCTTCGTGGAATGCATGAGAAACCTGAGAGACACTTCGAAGGCGACAACGACCCAAAGGAGATACCATCGGTCGACGATTGTGTTCTGAATAGAAGCCCGGGGCTTTTTGATGTCGAAGGTTGTATCCGTGGAAACCTCCATAGCGGTAAGAATCATGAAAAGACCAATACCTCCAATGCACCCAACGAGGACATGATTAGGGAAAAAGTACACTATCTTTCCTAGTTTGAGCTTTCCCAATCCATAGAAGACTAAACCCACAATGACCGAACTCAGCCCAAAAAGGAAGAATAACGTAGAGAGCGCGTCTTTTCCGTATCCCTGGTGCTGGATGACTGTTTTTGCCAAAGCGTGCATAAACGGTATATTTTCAACCATTTGCAATCCGACAGCATTGACGAATTTCGATTTGTATGTGTACACCAATTGTGCTATGATGGTGGCCAGCATGAACATTCTCAAACCGAGGTTTTGCTTCCCCGCCAATGGAAAGGGTCCATCAATGCCGTCGGCGTCGTCGTCGTCGTCGCTACCGGACGCTCCGTGCTCTGCCTCCGCTGCTCTCCACCCAATGGGAAAATAGCTGGCACCAAAAGGGATTGCCATCATCATGTTCAAGAGAGCAACGACCGCTACTGCCGATACCTGTTCAATCAAGATTGAAAGCCGAGAGGGCGTCGGAACCCCGGATCCACTCCGTTCACTTCCAATGGTTTTCGAGTTACGTCCACCATCGTTCATTGATCCATAAGTCAGCTTGCCCGTCGTCATGATGTCGGGGTCTTCGTCGTTCAGTGCATTGCCAGAAAGAATAGAAACCATTTCTTCGTTCGATGCGTGAGAAATGTCGTCGATCGTGTGGTTCTTGGATTTCGTAGACGACGTCAACGAATGCGGATCTCTCACCGAGACATATCCACGGGGATCATAGACACTTCGTTTCGCACGACGATCGGCAACGGTGTTAACAAGTTCTCGGACGGCTCGACGCATCGCATTGGCACCCGCAAGTGAATCCCTCGCCGAGCTTCTAGGAGTCGCCGACGCAGGTGTCGATAGGCCCTTTATGTGCTCCTGGAAGTGCGAGTTGGCATCTTGGATCAACGTGATTGACCCTCGACGCGTAGCGCCACTACGCCGTCTCGTTTCAGAAGACTCCTTCATAATGAATCACAAAGTGTCGGTAAATAACAGGGGTCCAGCAAACGTCTCTATTCAATACATCGAACTAGTATCGCTGGATGGAAATAGAGAAGGGAAATAGAGAAGGCGGCAATACTGAAGAATGAACGCTACAGTATTGCAGTGCGATAATGGAACAACATAATACTACACCGTGTGGAATCTTATCGTACCGAGGACCGGTACGGTACGATAAGTACTTCTACGGATTTGAATGATGATTTTTATTGGTTCAGTAAGGTTTTCCCCGGGTTTCGTGGAAAGTTCGTTCCAGAATTGACAAAATAGCGAACCGGTCTCTCTTCTTCACTATCTTGTAGTTTTATGTGTACAATAGCTGGACATAAAGTTCAACCGCACCTTACGGTGTTCGTAGTTTCGCCAAGGAAAGATTTTTAAGAATACGCGCGAACAGTCGCGCGACAAAGATCGCACAGTACCTACTGTAACTCTAACCTGACTCGAGCTTGGTTTTTTGTTTCTCTGTACCGTAGATCTGATCAGAAACGATAGAAAACGAGGACTCGGTGCCATGATGTACCGGTACCAAATTTTTGCAACCGATATCTCAAAACGGTCGCAGGAAGGGAACAAACCTCAAGCTGGTTGTTCGATCAGCGAACTCTACATCACCGATCGTTTCTTGTTTCCGACTAGGAGTGCTTCCAGATCTTCCTCGGAGGCTTCGGAACTCGAAGTTTCTTCATAATCAAATTCGTCACTCATTGAACCGTCGTCAACAAGAGAATTGCCCTTCTCGTGGATTGATTGTGTCTCCTCTGATGCTGTTCCAGGGGGTTTCCTTTCCAATGCTGCMCCTGCCTCTTTTTGAGTAAGAGCCACGACCTGTTTGTGTTCTCCTTTACCAACGAAAAAGGACGAATTCTTCTTGGCATTGAAAAATACCTGGTTTCGGAGTATCGGAGATGTCATTCCAAATTTTTTCGCAAGCATCACATTGACATCTCGTCGATCCATCCAACCACATGGTTCGTCAAAGAGAAGATCGTACACATATTGCTCCTGTTCCAACGTGTCTAAGGGAGCGCCAATAAATTGCAACTTTGCATCGTCGAAATGTTGTGGTAGAGTAACAATGTTGAATTTATTGCCGGCAGTCCGCTCTTTACATATCTTGATTGCTTGTCTTTTCTCTGCGTCTAGGATCCATAATTTGCAAAACTTGAGAGAGGTTGACTCTTTTGGGTGACGCGAATTTACAAGTTTTGTGAGAATACTAATCGGACAATAGAGATCATCATAGGACGCAAGGAATTCAAGAGTTTCAAGGACAAGTTTAATTCCTCTGTCTTTGTTTGAGCGATCTGTGTGAACCCACTGCTTGCAATCGGTCGAGCAAACGAAATTGAACCTATCGTCTTGTATTGTGGAACGCTTGTCGACCAAAGCGAAACAAATTGGGCAATTCACCATTTGTTGATTAGTGGAAAATGAAAGATGCTGTCCCAGATCAACTATCATGCCATGTTGCAACCAAGTGTACTTTTGCACAGCATTAATGGCATGAGAGCGACTAAGAAACATGTACAAGAGCCATTCGGTGGTTGATTGTACATGTACTTTGACGGGAGGGGGTGTACCTAAAGGGCAGTGCATCTTTCGGAGGAAAATAACAAAAGGAAGAAGTTTTGCTCTCTCCATAATTTTTACAGAAAGCTCGTGATGTGGCACTGGACAAACGGAGGATAGTGGTGGTATTGGAACATCCCGTCGCATCCCCCCCGCATGGCAGGGCAGGCAAAGTGTCTTAAATTCGCGTTCACCGCGTTCGATCACAACTCCTTTCTCTATTACCTTCATAAGAAATGTCTTAATCGCGATCCTATTGGGAAAACGAGCCGGATTGGTTGACCGCAAAACGTTCCCAATTAATGATTTTTTGGGTGCCAGTGACCCCACCTTATGACTTTCTCGCGTCATCACGGAACGAAGCAACTCCACGTCGTCACTCCACTCCTCGTCAGCAGTCAATGGCTTGAACGGATTGGTAGAGACTTCATTAGACACTGCAGAGTCCCCATCGTCGGAATTGCATTGTAACTTCCTCCCACTCATTTCATAAATAGGTTGAAGAATGTCCGTTTCCCATCTCATCTTCACATCACAATTTACATGTAGCATGGACTGCATAGTACCTCTTGATACAACAATGGTTCTCCACTGTGGGCGCTGCAAGGTGGCTAGTAGATAAGCATAGTCTGCGTCACCTGTGATGAAGCAGAGGGTAGCTCCGAGAGGATGCTGGAAGGCAAACTGCATAGCATCTACAATAATCATTTTGTCTGCAACCTTTTCCTTACGCCCGTTGTAGGGACAATCAACGAGGTGACACCCCGAAAGCTGTAAATCCGAGCGTTTTTCTTGTGGAATATGATTAAGGCCAATGCTAGCGTAAGCGCGAAACTGGATCAAATCTCCCTGCTGGGATAAAATGGCTTTGAGGCTTGAAGTTATCTCTCTGCCAGTAGTTTCAGCGGGAATAGGCATATTCTCCAAATCCCAGAAAACTGCCATTGGTTCTTGACCCTTCCTTACTTCTGCTGAAGCAATATGGACAATATCACGTGCTGACAGAATCGGAATTCCTCCCGTTACCAAGTCTCCCACTATATCATCCTTGTTCTTGCGCTTGAAAGAATCCCAAGATGCACCTAGTTCAACTAAAGTTTCTCCCCACTCTTGAAAGCACGGGTGCTCTACAGTTTTTGCCCATTCTTCGAATGAATCCATGTTGACAGTACTTTTGTTGATTGTATTGGTGAATTACTGCTGGTAGCAAAACATAATTTATATAATGATTCTGGCAATAGGGAAAGTGAGACGATTTAAGTAGTTGATTGTCGATCGAATGGTGCCAGACGTCTTTGATTGGTGGAAACGCATATTTTCCTGGACAGCGTGGTACCTAAGAATCTTACGCTGTCGAAATTTTTCCTGCACCTGCTCTTTTGCCCAAACCAAGTGCTCGAATGAACTGATATGGAGATCATACTCACTGCACAAAACATTCTCCATCGTAAATTTTTTGAGTTTTCGTGAGAAGCACTTTTATGATACAACGGAAACGTTACCTCAGATTTTTCTACATGAAGCAGGTGACACAGAGTTCATGAAAAAATATACAGTTGTGTTCTTTTAACTTACTAAGCGAGCTCGCGATGACAAACACATTCTGTGAATCTGGTAATGAGAGTGGGCTCTAAGCTCTTACTCGTCTTTTGCGACCTGAAGTTTGTCAAATAAGATATTATATGAGCCAATACTCACATCTTCATTCAGTGTGATAAGAGGGGAGAGTATTAGTCGGATATATTGGTATCAAGTGAAAATACATTTTCAACATTATGTACGACTACGGTATCACTGCTGGTACCAATTTCAGACTGTACTAGACATAAATTTATTTTAATTTGTTTCAGTGAAATCGTCTCATGACATTGATTGGCGATATCTTGTGATTTAAAAAGCGATCTGTCCTGTCGCTTTCAGTATTTCATTCCAACTTCACACGAGCTCGACCTCGGACACATGAGGAGCTCTTGGGCTTGTGTACCCGGAAGTCCCCACCAGATTTGCTTTTTCTTGTTCTTCTAACTCAATCAGCCGTAGCCTCTGGCTTCGATTCTCTTTGTAGTACCAAAGAAAACCGGATAACATGACTAGAGTTATACTCAACCAAGCTACAACGTTAACCACAAAGGGGCTGTATGGAGTTGCGTTTTCATCGTCAATATTGCCACCGTTAGCCTCCAAATATTCGTCCCATGAAGTTTCGATGAAGATATTTATTCCCAGTAGAATAGCATCGAAGGTTCCATGCATGATCACTGCTGGAAGAATGATTCGACCAACACCAATTCGATGACCATTGACGTCTTGAGCCTCAACAAATTTTCGAATCATGTTGACGCTCTGCATTGCGGCCGCCAGGGCGTGTACGGGAAAAATTGAACGGAATAATAACACTATCCATTCCTGGAGATACCCATCCATAGCCGAAGATCCATCATCGCTTACGCCAGCACCCGTTCCGCCTAACAAGAAGACGTACAAGAAATTTTCGGCGCATGCTAGACCTACCGCCACGCTTATCATGGCCGTGGTGACGGCAGCAGCCTTTTGCCTATGTGTTCGAACATCTTGATCATCTTCCTCAAAGTCGTCCTCGTTTGGATCAAGACCAGTATTTCTCCCCGAGCTCTTGCTGCGGTGAGAGCTCCTCGAATAATGCGAAGCGTCGTCATCGTATGGATTCTTTGCGTTAGTCTGTTGGACTTGATGAGAACTGAATGGATATTTCACTACACCACCCTCGAGGGCGCGTTCGTCTTGAGTGTTCGAAACCAAACCCGTCAAAAAAATTAAATCGGGGTGCTCCACACAACGGAATGTGTAGTACTTACACAGCTCCTCTGTGACTGCGGCGACAATATATGCGTTGAAAATCTCAACGAGGATCCAAAAAACTTGATACTGCTGGGAAACCCACTCCACGAAGGTGTCTCCGCCCATGAATTGCCCCAGACCATAACCAAAATAGGCCGTGCTGAGAGTAATGTTGACCAAAAGTCCCTCGAAGAAAAAGGCAGAAGGAACAGCAATCACAAATCCTGCTGCGAAGAATTTGATAACAGCATCCAGACTTAGATCACTCTTGTGAAATATCCAATGAACAATCCATATGACCAAAAAGGATTGAAGGAATGTAGCAGATAGGATTATCACATCAGGCCACGAGAATGAAGCTAGAGGGTTCAAAAACAGAGTCGCGCCAATTATCACTGTTAATGAAATCGAAAGAACCAATATGTGTCGAGAAAGTCGGCTAAGCGCGTTGAAATGAGGCATAATGCCCGACTTTTTGCGCGTCTTTCCCATCCATCCCCGCCTCAGATCAATAACTTCCTTCTGATAGTCGTGAAACGGTTGGTGGGTTATGTAATCAACTCGTTGGAATCGCGTTGGTACCAAAAGGCGCATTTCTCTGGCCTCCTGTGCCAGAGCACAGATACTGAGACACTGAAACCAGCATCTACAGACGACTCCGCAGCACATGCCTAAAATACAGTTGAAACCTCGACCTACAAAATCTTCGTTGTGCGGTTTCTTCTTCCGTTGGCTGACACCATCGTCGTTGACCTGGACTTCGTCTTCGATCTCATCTCCTTCTCGTGGCGGATCTGTCGGGTAACATCCGCAAAGAGTATGGCTGCATGCACCCTCGTATTGATCTTCACGCGAATCTTGGAAGCCGACACGTTTGATACCGCTGCCCGACGAGGCATAGAAGAGGTGGTCTTCTTGTGCTCTGGCTCGAACAATATAGTACCTAGTCCTCATGCGACGGCGACGACCGAGAACTCCCAGTACGATCAAAAATGCAAAGATAAACGAAAGTCGTAGATCCGAAGCCACATCTCGCGACGACGAAGTCGCGGATAAGGAAGAGAAGTCATCGTTGGTGTTGTAGTTGTCGTCTGCATAATTCTCGAGATCACGTCGAAACATCCAATGATTATGACCAGATATTTCGTGGTTCTGTCGTCGATTTTGTCGTTGTCTCTCCACCTGTTGTTCCTGATAGGGGCGGTACCATTCATCGCTCAAAAAGTCGATCGCCGGCTCCCAAATTGACTCCTTCATGTCGCGAATCTTAAAAATTCCGTTCACACAATGCTTTTGCTGCTTTCGATCGCCAGGAGATCCTCCAAGCTGGCGTCTACCGTTGGCATCATCATCATCATCATCATCATCGTTGTTGTTGTTGTAATTGTAATCGCCGTTTGCGTTTGCATCGTCGCCGTTGTATCCTCCGTCGTCATTATTGTAGTTATTATAGTTCGCGTCGTCATTGGCATTGTCGTAGTTGTTGTTGTTTGCGCTACTGCTACTGCTGCCACCCTTATTGTACGAGCCATTGTTAAAGGCAAAGGGTTTCTTGTTATCCGAGTTGCTCCCGAACCCCCAAATGACAAAGGTGAACCCGATGAGGAGCAAGGTTAGCAGCAGTGCATACGCCACAATCCTACTAGGAAGCGTTTGTCGGTTGGCATTGCGTCCCCATTGGACGCCCCGGCGATCGTTTCGTAGTTGCAAGAGGAATTCCGTCCGATTCGAAAGAATAAGCCCGAAACACCCCATGCTAGCACACACTAGCGCTTCGTCCAAAAAAAGGTTCTTGATGCTGGTGGAAAACCCGCGATATCTCAAAATGGTGGTGCTTGGTATTTCTTCGTCCTCGTCGTCTCTTTTCGTGGAATGCCGCTTCGACTTCTTTTTGGACGAATGGCTGTATCGAGACGATTGCGATTGCGATCTCGACAAAGACCCGCTTCCATCAGTCAGAAACGACTCGTCCACGCCCGAGGTGTTGTATCCATCTCCGGTGGTGAACGTGTTTTTGGTCGATGCCGATCGAACCCGACTGCTCCGGCTCCGTTCGTCGAAGGAATCCTCCGAGTCGGAATCGTCGTCGGCATTCGAATAGAACAGGCGCGAATTGGTCCCGCTGGCAACGCTGCGACCGCCACTCATGCTATAGCCGGAACCGGCGCCCGGGTAGTGATTTTCGCTGCCACTGTTGTTGTTGGAGCGGTCACTCTTTCGCCCTTTCTTCTTGCCTCCGATGCCGAACCGCGACGATCGCTGTTTTTGTTGTTCTTGCTGTTGCGAAGCGGAGGAACCGAGCATTTGGATTCCGCTGCTGTGGTTGCTGTTGTTCGGGTCGTACGCGGAGGGGCTGTGGGCAGAACCGCCCGCCTCTACTGGCGGGGTGTAGATCCGGTGCTGGTGGTACTGCTGCTGGTGGCTCTGCGGGTGCGCCGAAGCTTCGTTCGTGTGCCGCTCGCCGCCGCTGCTTCCCCGCTTGAACGACTTCCGAAAGAGGCTCGAAATGTTTCCCGTAAGACCCGCTTTCGGGACGGGGGGAGGGGATGTCACGTAGGCGAACTCGCTGCCGTTGGCCTCTATGTGATCGGGGGGGGCTTGGTAATAGGTGTCGCCGGCGATTTGCTGCTGCTGCTGCTGTCGTAGCTTCTGCTTTCGGCCCCGGCTGCGGGACCGGGTCCGAGACCTAGACCTCCATCGCCTGCTTCCTTTGCTGCTGGCCCCGATTTCGCCGTCTCCTCCGCTCTGGCTAGACCTGCGAGGCATATTTCTTTGTTTCCGTATTTATTTCTCTATTGGTGAATGAATATGATTTGTGCTTTGCCAAACTCCAATTCATGAAGTTCAATGATAATGGCAACAAACTGCTTGTATTGTATTGTGATGGTATCGGGTACCTATTTGTTCTTTCTCTCGGTTCTGTTCTGCCCTGTCCTCACCCGCGCCTTAGAAGGGTTGCGATGGAGGATTGGGGAGGCGCGATCGAGGATGGACAAGGAAAGGATTGATCGACATAAATGCGGATCGATTTTTGAACGATGGAAGATAGTAATTGGTATCAGTATCAGTGTACCGTACAGAAATGCACTTGTACGTACTCGTTTGTACTCCGATCGGTCGGCACATACAATCATGTGAACGAAAGGATGCGAGACCTCTACGGCATGGTACAAGTAATCTTCGTATCGTAAAGGTCGGTGGGAGATGACCGATCTTTTTGTTAGGTCAAACCTTACCGGTACGTTCTGTACTGAACCAAACGTGCGGATGTAGGAATTAAAACTTTTGCCCCCAAAAAGAAAGAATGAAAATGAGCAAAGCTTCACGCGGGAACACACAAAAATTCATACTCGACCGCCCTCCTCGGTCAAAGCCGTTAAAATATGCGTTCGTGTTGGAATTTAGCGAGAACTCGCATACAGTACCGGGTCGTTCTATGGTTAGTATCTACTTAGAATATGTGTGATGGCTATGAGTATATTTTGAACGAGAGGTGGAGAACCAGACCGTTCGGCCGGTAACAACGGTTACATACCGTACCGTACGAACACTTATGTACGGCACCGTAGGATAGAGTACAGTACGAACTGTATGGACCTTTCTGCGTTGGCAGAGGTGAAGGTCATTTCGCTTTCCCCCTTCCGTTGTACCGGTACCTGGTACAGTACCGTACCGGTAGAAACATCTCTTCCGTTTCTACTATGAAAAGGGGGAATTTGAAGGCAACATAAAATACGATCACGTTTGAATAGTACTGTACGTACATGAATTGGACTTGGAAAAGGGGGTCTTATGATAATATCTAGGTAAGGTCCAGAGGGGTTCGCTTTCCAACCGTACCGTACCCCATATCGGTTGGGTTGATACCGTACGGTAGTTCGATAAGACTGCCGTTCGAATACAGTAGTACGGTACAGTACGGTACTCGTACCATACTCGTACTATTCGTACTGTATTCGTGGTGCGGAATGTTTTGGGAGAGAACGGTATGAGAGAACGACCGCGTCAAAAGATAGGTATTGCAGTAAACAACAGCCAGCGTCCGTTCCTCTCCCCTAACAAGGCTTTGGCTGTATCTCTCCCACGATAAACAAACATCAATACTAGCTAGAACGGCGATCCAAGCAGCACGTTACAGTAGAAGCTTGATGATTACTCTTTACGATAAGACGCAACACAATTCAACCCTCCGAGGAGCACAGAACAGAGTCGTGCGGTAGAATTGAACACCAGCACCGCACTTTTCACCATGGCACCGTCGCGGCGCCGGGGGGCCTCCGGGAAGACGTCGGCCACTGTGGCACGGTCGGCGGCTATCCTGGCGACGGAGAAACGGCGTCGGGAAGAACTAGAGCAGCAAAGCGCATGCGATAGGAAGGGCAACAAGGACAACAACAATACCAGCAACAGCAAAAATAAACACGACACGACCTCAACTGCGAAGGGTGTCCACGTCGGAGATGATTACGATGCATACATAGATACAAATAACAGCTATCACGATTCAACAGAGAACAACTACGACAACAATTACGATATGAATCGCGATGAGACAATAGCAGAGGTGGAGAAGCAACGAAAAAAGTTTTCACTCTTTCAACCCTTCGCGTCTCGCGGACAACCTTACTGCAAGGTAGTCCCCGAAGATCAGCAACATTGCACCAAAACCTATCCAAACAACATTCACCAGCGGTCGAGCAAGTCGGGGTGCAAGCGGAAAGATGACTACTATTATTCCGAAGAGGAGGACGGCAACAGTGACAACGATCATGATGCAGGTGACGAGGGCTGTTTGCATTGCCATCGGAAAGTCAAGAGCATGCCCCGGATTCGTGTCATTGACGACGACGAGAACGGCGACCACGATTCCGACGAGGGGCACGGGGGGGTTAACATCCAGGTACGGTGCGACGATTGCAGGGGATACATTTGCAACGGTTGCCACTGGTGCCACGAATTCCAGGCGAACCACGAGATAAGGGTTTGCGATCGATGCGACGCCTTCTATTGCCGCAGGTGCGACGAAATGGATCAGTGCGACGATTGCGGAGAGGTAGTCTGTGGGTCTTGCTCTACTCTGTTGAGTTGCAAGTTTTGCGGAGGTGGATTGTGCGAAGAATGTGCGACGGCTTGTGGACGGTGAGTAGAAGAACAAGAACGAGATGGCTTCCGTGTTGCCGATGGCATTTTTGTTGTTGCTGCTGTTGGTTTTGTTGGTTTGGACGGAACGGGACTCGACTCGTCTCGATTCGATTCTCCTTTACTTGTGTTTAGCATTTGGCCACGCTCTTGTGGTTTTGTTCGCGTCACAGCAATTCCCGAGAATGGTCGCTTCCCAACCTCGTTCTCTCACGCCGGTGTTTTTCTAATCATTCGTATCGCGATGTCTCGTAACTTAAACGATATGAACCGAACCCAATAGATGTGGAATCGTCTTGTGCAGTCGCGACGCCAAGTTCGCTGTAGATTGCGACACTTGCCGACTCTCCTATTGCTTGGTGTGTTTGGCGAGCGGTAGCAAAGATCCTTGCGTGAGGTGCGGGCATCGGCCTTCGAAACGAATGGAGCAATTGGTTCATTTGCGACTCAAGAGTATTTACAAGGCGTTCAAAAGCAGCAGCGGAGGCAGCAACGCTGTTGGTGGTTCCGGCAATAGTGGTGATGGAAATAACATCAATAATTGCAACATAGCAAATGGAGCGGAAGGAGGTGGGAACATCAAAAGCAATACCGGTCACGGGAATAGCACCGCGAGCAACGACGGTAGCCACGGTGGACGACCGCGACGCAACAAACCAACTACGCTTCAAGACATGGTTGGAGATCACGACGACGAAGACGACGTCGACGATGTCGTGGATCCAGAAATGTCTATGATGATGGGGGCTGCTGCGGGGGTCCTGCCCCACAAATTCTGTCACGATTTGGAACAGAATTATTTGGCCGAGCAGAAAAAAGCAGATGCCGCCGCGGAGGCCTTGTTGGCAGAACTCGAGGAGGAAGAAACGGCCATAGCGCAAAAGAAGTCGAAAAAGAAAAAGAAGAAAGAAAGAAAGAATGCTAGCAAACAAAACCAACAATCATCTCAGAAAAATACGGATGCCGATGGTAGCAAGAAGCTCGACGCCGATAACACATCGAAGATGAAACCATCTCAATCTCAGCATGAGATGGCATCGGCAGATGCGGGAGGAAACGGCGAAGTAGACGAGGACCTCTCATCGGAAGACGTTGACTCCACAGGCCGAGCCATCAATGGCAATGACGAAGGAAAAAATCAATCTGAAAACCTTGAGGATACCAAAATGGATCCTGTCGAGAAAGAATTAGTCGAATGCGTAAATAACATCGATCTTGAAGGCATTGAAAATATTCTTTTTCGTCTGAAGGGGGTTCCCGGAAGAGCTGCCTTACGGAAGAATGCGAAGAAAGCTTTAAAACGATTAAAGCTAGAACTAAACCCGCCTCCGCTTACACCAGCGCATCCCAAAATGGAGGTGACAAGGAAGACTGAGAAGAAACCAACGGGATCGACAACTCGACTGTCCTCCGCGATAAACAAGCTTTCGACAATTGCAGCGGATCCCAAGTCGTTATCAAAAAAAAGTACTGCCAAGTCTTCTGGAGGTCACGAAAAGTCGAGCCATAACAACAGCAAGTCCTCTCATTCAAAGTCATCGCTTCATAAAAACAATGCTAGTACTCGTTGTGAAGCTGTTGTAGAAATAGTCTCCAGGTTGGTGGGATGGATGATCGGGAAGAATGGTCAACGCATACGAGATCTAATGGAAGAGAGTGGGGCAAAAATCTGGATCGATCAAGAGAAATTCAAGGGCCAAGAAACAAGAAATGTATACATAAGTGGAGACCGCAAGTCAGTTGATCGTGCTGTTTCTCTCGTCAATAACGTAATCACCAACGCTCCACCACCACAGGGCTCTACCAATACCGCAGCAGCAGCTGCTATAACTTCCACGGCCAGCATTGCATTGGCGACGGAAAGACCTGAGGGTGCAATGAAATTGTCTACTACTACTGTAGAAGTCAAATCAGCATGGGTTAAAACTTCTGGGAAGAGTGCCGGTAACACGATACTAGGAACAGTGCCAAAACMACCTGCATTGATCACATCATCTGCCCCAGTGGTTGGTAACGTATTGAAGGAGCATGCGCAAGCCCAAAAATCATCTGAAAATGTGACCATCAAGGAACCACTCGGAAAGCGAACAAACTCAGAAAATCTTGTTTCCGATTATGCAAACCCAGCAATTAGTGCGCCGCTTGCATCTAAGTCCTCTGAAGTGGTAACAGAAATTGTAACCTGTGAAGCTAGGTTCGTACCCCTCTTGATCGGAAAGCGCGGTTGGACGATCAAACAAATTCAGGACGATAGTGGAGCTCGCGTCGACATAGATCAAAGTGTGACACCACGCCAGGTTAGGATTTCGGGTAGCAAAGCGGATGTCGACAAGGCGGTTACAATGGTTCGAGACGTCTTAAGTTATCCCCATGCTCAGCCACAGTCCTCTATAATGGAAGACGGTAGCCTTGTCCACCCTGGAATTTCAACAGGCATTCAGCAGTCTGAAACTAGTATTCCGATCTCAACTCCCACCAAACAGAGCCTCCTCGCTGCCTCTGCCGTATTGGAACACAATGTCACAAGGAATACAATACCGAGGCAAGATGAAACCAGCGACCGGATACACTCACCGCCTCCGATGGTAGGTGATGCAAAGAGTGCAATATCTGCATCTTCTTCACTCTCGTCAACGCCCGAACCGTCCATGGCTTCGTCGTCAAAGGGATTCATCGCATCGCGCTTACAAAATGGCTCATTGCTGCATCCACCAATGGAACAATATGGCATGGGAATCAATCCATCACAAATATCTCAAAGTCCATTTTTGCATCCCGTGGGGGGCATTAGCGATGCGCTGGGTGGAGGGGGTTTGTGGCAATCAACATCATTGGGAACACGACCAACAGGAGTATCTCCTCCTCCACCTCTGTACACGGAAAGCCCGGGACAGATTGGAATGCAGGGGGATGGACAAATGATTATTCCACGGGGCCACATTGCTCATCCTCTCATTCACCAGCAACTCCAACAGCAAAACCAACACATTCCGATAAACACTGGTATGAGTCAAGAGCAGCAACAAAACAGAGGATATCCAACCCATCAGCTCCACCCTTTGTCTCAAACGTTTGGTCACGCAGGACAGGTATCACATGGTATGAACTTATCAGTCAACGGAAATGGGAGTCCCATGGAACGTGTTTCTCAATTAACCAATCAAAATATTGGAAACAACGATCCAACTCCTGGTGTCCATTCTACGTTGGGAGGTAGTGCACCGTACAATATGTACAGAAATGAGGGAGTGCCTAGTGCACGAGTGATTGCCACGACGCCGTTGAGAAATTTGATGCACCACAATGGCGGTGGTGGTATGTCTCCAGTATCATCTCCAGTGAGAGAGTCTGGTTACAGACAGGGTAGCAGTGGTCTATGGGATGCATCAAATCCAAATTATTCATCTTCTGACTTACCACTTCAAACCTCTGCGTTGCAGCCACGCTCCTCCTCTGAATTTACTGGAGTTTCGATGGGGTTCTCCACTGGGCAACAGCACACGAATAAAGATATTGCTGTGAGTAATTCTCTTGGTTATGCTACGTCCGACGCAATGCCCTCGCAACACAGTCTTCCAAACACGAATCCAATACCGATAGTACCAAACACTACGACGCCCTTTTCCTCAGTCTCCCATGTGCGAAGGACTGATGATTCGCTAATGTTTGATAATTTGTTCGGACGTACGAACAGTAGCGCTCAAACATCACACGCTGACGCTACCAATAGCCTACTTACTGGTTTCAACGGCTTGTCTTTGTCTACTGGAGGAGATGGAGCAAAATCGTCAGGGCTTTGGGGCTCCTCTGACTTCACAGAGAGTTGGAATGAGAAGAAAGGGAGCGACGTTTACGATTCGGACTCTTCTGCTCCGAACGTTTCATCCCTTGGTAACATATTTTCGGACAAAAGGCCCAATCTTTCCCGTCCAGAAGAGTCTCGCTTTAACTGGGATTCGACGTATCCCAATCGTTGATTCTCATCTGCGGATAGAATTAATGTTTGGCTACCGACGAGGAAGAAGAATTCACGGCGACTTTTGTTGAGTTGGTTTATTTACCTGCCAAACAGGTACACAATAACATTGAAGCAATCACTGCGCGTTTGCTCATAAAAATAACTCTTTGGTAGATTTTTCTTTGCTCATACTGCACATGTGGACAACAGCATTTATCAACTAAATGTAATTTTTCTTCCCATCAAGTAACCGTGCGGTATAGTATCACTATTTCTTACTGGTGGCTTGAGGGTTGAGCCTGTGGCCGCTGTCTCGAATCGATGTCTCGAATCAAAGCAAATAGATTGTTCTTTTCCTAATGGAAAAATATTTAAGTACGCACAAACCACGGTACGATAGTACCATGGTTTTAGAACAGGATTAAACTACTGCTGACATAGTATATTACTATATGTTAGGTGTCATACACCCAGCTGAACAGAAAAAATAATTATAATTTACCTGTAGATTGTGACTCAAAATATTTTTTGGTAAAAATGAGATGCTTGTGCAAGTTAAAACCATAGTACTACACTGCCTCAAAAATGTTACACAAAAGAAACTCAATCACTGTTAGTACTATGCACTTCAAAACAATTCAATCCAGTAACACTGGTTAGAATGAAAAACTTTCATTTAGAGTGATTGACTTCAATTTGAAGTGAAGAAGAGCTTGAAATGTCCTCGTAAAAATTTTACCAGTACTTCCTTTTGTCCCATAATAGCATCATGCCCGCCTATTTAAGTTTTTGTTAGGAATGACTGTGTAAAATGTGTTGGATTAGTACCATATACTAAAAATGTTGATGCTTGGGATTAAAAATTATTCTTGCACATGAAATTAGACAGTTATTTACATGGCAAACAATATATTGACAATGGTACGGTGCACCTATTTTGAACAAGAATGACCATTACAGGAACACCCTCTACCAGTATAGTAAGAATATCAACATAAAGCTCCAAGCCTTAGCTTGCTATAGCTACAACTTGTGCGCTTGAATGACCAGTAGAACCCAACTGAAACTATCTATTATCATATTGAAATGAAACAAAGAGGCTTGTTTGTAGTAGGCTTATTCACTTATTACCTGTGGTACGACACAAAAAGAAGGCATAAAGCATTCAAACAGTATTAATGCAGATCAGTACAATAAAAAAAGAATCATTCAAACCACCCTTATATTGAGCTTATTCCAACAGTAGATATATATACTGGACACTTAATATGGGACAGAGGAAGTACTACATTCTACAAGGCAATCTTTTTAAAAAATGCTTGAAGAATGACAATCTGAAATAAAACTACTACAGTATTATGCTAGAGTGAGATATCCAGTCATCATACACCAGCAGTCTATCCCAAATTTTTTTTGTTAGAACATAGTGTGCCCTGTATGAGTAGCTAGAAGTTCTTAACTTTTGAGTCAAAGTTGGTAGCTTCAATAAAATCTTTATTGTTCTAGCCAGTAATTTTAGTACTAGTACTAGTGTATCATTCAATTGTTATGAAAAGTGTGGTGGTATGAAACTTCTTCCACATTTTCAATTCAGTAGTTCTTGCTTTCAATTTCTACTATAATCTTTTTTTTACAAAATTGCACCAAACTGACCAGTAATTGACACTGGTGATGCCTGCCTGTGTGTAGCTACTAGTACTACTTAGTGCCAGCAGTGCTGTATAGAATCCCCCAAATCCATAGTAGGTTGGGACTTTGACCAAACCCAAGATCTGGTGCATGGTGGATGGTGATATGGAGTATAATAAAACTTAACTTAACTTTAGTACTACTAGTAGTACTAGCTGCTGCTGTTTTGTTGGTATTTTGGGGTTAGTTTGCTGCTACTAGATTACCCATTGAACTAGTACTTCCTTGGTTCATGAATGAATGTCCAGTTTGCAACTAGTAGTCTGGTGAAATAAGCTCAATATTAGGGAAATTTGAATGGTTCTTTTTTATTGTATTGATATTTTTAAATACTACTATTTAGATGTATTGTGCCTTTCATTGTCATACCACCACTTAAAAAGTTACAGGCCTTTAAAATGGGTTTTTGGGGCATGTAAATGTGATTTTACCATCACCAGTTGCCTTCCAATAGCTACTGCTTGCACATGATAGCTAAATGTGACAAATTTCTTAGGCTTCAATTCTCATCAATATGGAGAACTTTCCTGTATTGGTCATATTCTTGTTTAAAATAGGTGCACCGCACATCATTCTCAAAATTGTGTTTGCAGTGTTGCTACTAGCATGTGTGATTTTCATGTGTAAAAATATTTTTATTCGTGCAGATGCTTATTCTAGTCTCTAGTACTGATTCTTTGCATTATACAGTGAATCTTAAATTCAACCATCAAAACCAGGAATCATTGTTTTTCAGATTTTCACAAAACCGGCAATCATTGCTTCCTGCTGTTGTTGCAACAAGGACTGCCAAGTAATGGCTTGCTGATGGTGCTTCATGTTGGACATCTCAAACATGGACAAAAAACCCTTGTTGCTTCTATTGCTGCTGTTGACTGGCAAGGAGTACTTTGAGGAACAGACTCAAGAATGAGTCCTTCTTGTGTCAATACTACTGCCTTGTGGCAAGAAGTTGGTGTTGCTTGGATTGATGCTAGAGTTGGGGATGCTTGAGTCAATGCTTGAGTTGGTGCACTTACTTCTTGAGTAAGTCAAGCAAGGTGGTGAGGAGTAAGCTGAGTCAGCCTTGGTGGCCTTGTTTGAGTACTAAGTTGAAATTGGTGTGAACACTGTTGAAGAGGCGAAGGAGTATTGTTTTTGAAAGTGGTGTTATCCTCACTATCATTGTATCCTTGTTCCAAACAAAATTCCTCCTCTCCATCTCTAATGGTGGCCCTGACACAAAATTAATTCTTGATCTGCTTGGAAAATCTGACTCCAGGGTGCATGATTGGATTCCCACCAGTAGTAGGAATTGGTTTCCTGTGGAACAAGGAGTACTTCCTAGAGATGGAATCCTTGTCTCTCCTTGGACCATCAGATAATCTTGCAGCACGGTATCAAACAACCTGATCCTTCTCAAATACCAAAAATTCTAACTAGTACTACTAGTACTAAAGTTGCAGTTAATTTTGAAGCCCAGTATTTAGTACTGGATCCTACATAGATCTACTAGTTTTTGGCCACTTTATCAAACACAAACAGGGTAATAGTAGGACATTTAGAACTGCTCTGGTATGGCCTAAGAGCAGCTGTTCTTAGGGAAGAAGCTTCATACTAAAAGTGTTGGGAACAATGCCCTTTGTCATTTTTACGTAATGATAGGCCTGGGGGAGCCAATAGCACATTAACAATCATTTTTGCCAAATTTTGCTGTTTTCAGAGACCGGCTGTGTTTCAAAATAGGCCAGAACTCTATCGAAAAACAACTCTAGACCACCAGACTAAGCACCAAGTCCAAGTTGATATAATTATCACCATGAGATCCAGGTCATTGGGAAGCCAAAGGATGCTCTAGAGGTTTAGAACTGGGACGTTGCGAAATGACTCATTACCAGTTACTCTAAGCTACGGGGCCTACGATTAGTCTACTGCAGCCAAATTCCACGTGGCAACAGGAAAAAATGCTTCCGT
>CAACVS010000106.1:0-88270 GCA_900660405.1 Pseudo-nitzschia multistriata
GCACAAAAACTACACGCGCGGGGTTGCGACCAAACCCCGCGAACACTTTTTGTGACGTTGCTAATAGCCTGGAAGAATGGGAATATGTTGAGGCCGATAGTGGACTGAGGGGAACAATAAAGGGAAAGACTCCAAACCAGGGGATAAAAAGCAGGCAAAGAAAACAGATGTCTGTTGTTTGGAGCTGGCATGAAAATATAAATAGGAGACTGAAGATCTTTAATGTGCTGAATGCTTCTTTTCCTCACACTGAAGGGAGGAACAGGGATACAATGATTGGAAAGCATGGGATGTACTTTGCAGCTGTTGCTGTTGTCACTCAGCTGAAGCTTGAGCTTGGATGGGGTCTTTACAAGGATGTTGATTATGATGTTCAATGCACATGATCATACTCAACAAATGCCACACATAGACCTCTAATTAGAGGAACACAATTCAATACTCCAAGACATGTCTATCAAAACTACTTGATTCCCACCGGAGTTGCTCTAGAGGTACAAAAAAAGTGTTGACCATGTAGTATGATTTTATTAGTAGTATGAATACAACGCATCACATCATTACAGCAGCTGATGGCGATGGGGAAATTTAGCTACATGACTAGTACTGTAGTAAGTACAAGTACTCATTGTTAATCAAAGTTGGATAGCTCTGATTTCAACTCATTGATATCTTGCAGCATGGTAAGAATTGGATTCAGCTCTTCATTGGATGAGATTGAGTTGTTAACAGAGTGAAAAAAGGACATAGAAAGAGATTGTAGTAGTTCCAATGGGTTTACTAGCAGTCAAGAAGACTGCATACTAGGACTAGTAGTATTGTTGCCACCACCAGTCCTAGGAGCAGTATGAGTGATAGCTTTACCTATTTGTTTATAGTGAGGGGTCAGGGACAATGTTGTGAGGAGATCTTCTTGTTGTTCTTATTTTTCTGCTTCCTTCTCTTTCATCCATACTATCACCAGATTTGGCATCAGAAGAAGCTACTAACAACAAGCCTGGAGGTAAGGGAGGTTATGCAGCAAATTCTACTACTAGTCATTGCTGCTGATGAGCTACTCTGCTACAATGATTCTCCTCTTGGATCTGATCCATAAGCCGCTGCAGTTCTTGCTGTTGCTTTTGCTGCTGCTGCTCCTACTCCTACTCCTACTCCTACTCCTACTCCTCTTGCTGCTTTTGCTCATTGATTCTTCTACCACTTGGTTCCTTTCCTAGAGCAGCCTTTCTACCACCAACATGGTTGCAACTGCCCCTCTGCTTCTTGTTGCTGGGCATCTCTGCTTGTGCAATTATCTGAAGGACTTTGATGATTCCAATGGGTGGAAGCTCCTCTCCAATATCTAGATTAGCCTTGCTAACAACAAAATTCCTCATTGACAACCATTGGTGTATCAAACTCAATCGTAAAAGTATCTTCAATGATCTTCCTGTTCTCACTGCTTTCATCCTTCTTGTAGAGCTTCTGGAGGTATCTTCTCATGGTCTTGAAGACGCTGTGGTCCTTACCAAACTGATTCTTTTATCCCCTTTGGATAGCAACATGTCTAGAAACTTTCTTGAACCATTGAGGCCACTGGATAGTGAGAAGAAGAGTGTGAGGATCAAGCCATTCAGGGACAATTAGTCCGTATAAATTGCATTGTGCATGACGATTCTAATCATCATGTAGACACTGTCCTTGTAGTCTTCATCAGATGAGCCATCACTGTCTCCAGCGTCTTGGTTGTCCCAAGTTCCAATGATACCAGTCACCAACCATCACTTGCTCTTTCTCTTGGGTGAAAGGTCACCAACATGACACCATTGATTTTGCTCAACTTCCTCTCACAGCCCAACTGAATGTCAAAGCTAACGGATATGCTGGTGCCTTTTACAATCAGATGACAATACCCCAGTTCATCACTCCAGTTTTGCCATCATGCCCACCAGCAGTTCTCCAGATTCAATCTGGCTCCATGAACAGCCAATATAAGAGAGCTCTCGCATACTCCTGCTTGCTTCCTCGATACCATGCATACTTAGCAGACAAGAACCAGTGGCCAATACATGTCCTCGCAGATATTGCCTGGAGATCCCTGAGCATTGCCATCAACTGCATCTCCAGGAATGTCTTGGTCACCAAATGTTGTAACCACTGTCCTCAAAAGGTGGAACTACCAACCACATGATACTTGTTGTCTTTGCCAGATGCCTGAAGATTCTGATCATCTCTTTAGATGTTCTCAGCCATCAAGCATCACATGGCGAAGACAGCCCATTGCCTCTCTGCACCAACAGATGTCCACACCAGGCTTCCAGCCAATCAACATTGCTATGCTTGCTAGCTGTCTTACTGAATGACTAGATGCAGGCACAGTTTCTCCAGAGAAACATCCTATATCCCTTCATCCAGTTCTTCATTTCCAAAGTGAGATTGGATGGCACCACATGTTTGCTGGGCATATTTCACTCCAGTGGTTCACTGATCTTGAACTTCATTCCAGCTCTCACTCCCCATTTGTGTTGGGAGTCTATCTTGTGGAGTTCTGTCATATGCCTTATATCTCCTTATGGAAACATCACAATAAAGATCTCCATGGTCGGTGTTGGTTTTGGTGTTGGTCATTGCTTTTCTGACAGAACACTGTTCACTGGCTTGGCAACCACCAGAGCTCCAGCCACTGTCTCTGTGTGTGCAAATACTGCAACAGTATCTCCATTTGCTACAACAACAACAGGAACTGTCCTTGCTGATGTTGCTCCAGTGATGTTCATGACAAAATATGGTAAAAACTGTTTTTTCTACTGAAGGATATGGCCAATTATTCTGCAACTTCTCCTTCTCCCTTGTTTTAATGAATACAATACAGCATTTGTTTGATTTGGAGGAAGGGAATGCTTCTTGTTAGAGCCACTGATGCTGATAGTCCTTTTTTACTCTTTCAACAACAATTTTTGCTGCTGGTTCAACACTGCTTTCACTGTTGGTATTTTCTGGGTCCCTTTTCACTCAATGCCTTGCTTGTTCAAATTGAAGGAAGGGAGTGTTTCTTGTTATTGCTACAAGTACTACTGTTGCTGATATTCCTTTTTTGCTATTTGATGACAAGTTTTGCTGCTGGTTGAGCTCTTCTCCTATCTGCAACTTCCTGATCCACTTGTTATTATTATTATGAAGATGTTCCAGTATATATATGGCAGGGAAGCATTGGTTAAGGCTCTGTCTGGAGGGTGAGGCAGGTCCCTATCCTAGAGGTTGTTTTAATGAGGTTTTTGAATTTCTTGTGCACAGAAAATCAAGAAGCCTGAAAAGGTTCTTGAAAAAATTCACATTGCAATATAAACATCTCTGTGTACAGAAAGAAAAACCCTTTCTGACTAACAAATTGCTAAACTCTGATTGGTGCTTTGTAGGCTTTGCAAGCATGCAAAGCTTGCTGCTGGATACCAAAAACCAGTACGTCCATTTGCACTCATATTTGATTCCAGATCTGTGCCATACATAAGGGTGCCTACCTTATATGCAACCAGAGATTCACACCATTGTAAAACCATAATAAACTTTTTTGTAAATCTGCCCCAATCACATCTTTTTTGTTTTTTCTGGGACATTCCATGAGTTTCCAAGATAGACTCTTTCTCAAACTTTAAGACTGCAGTACAAATCCTACATATAAAAAAGTATAAAACAATTTTTCTGCTCATTCATCTTATTCCCTCATAATTTTCAAACACCATAAAAAACACTCAAAACACTCAAAAACAAAATATAGACTATCACACAAAGAATCATAGTCACCATCATAAAATTATCATATCACCATGATGGATGATGGTGCTGATTCTTTTGACAATTGAGAGTATCTGGTCAGTGAAGGATCAGAACCTGTTGAAACAGGAGGAGAGATTGACTTCAATGCCAAAGACAGCTTGGGTGTTTGGTGACAATGCAGAGGAATGGTCTCCTACAGAGTTGGTATGAAACTTCCGGATGTGCCATTCATACATTTTTAATATAGTATTCCACTAGTACTTAGACCCCCCAACTTCCCCATATGGCTAGGATCTTGTTTCAATTTGATTTTGATTTATGTCTTACCATACTACCAAGTATCTGTTTGGGACCAAGATAAAGCTATTCAAGTGAGCTGGTCCCTACTTAATGCCCTGCATGGATTTTGGACCATATTTTAGTACTGTGTAATGATGTGTGGGATTAAAAATTTGCCTTTTACTACTGGTATCATAGCAAGAGCACGTGCATGCAAAACTACTATGATTTGATTGCAAGACACCAGCAGGTGGGAATAAAATTTGGGCATGTGCCCCCCTGTAACTTAGTATGATTCAGCTTTGTAGTCAAACTATTAATTATACTCAAAATAAGGCCCAAAACCAACAACTAGTTTGTAGATTTAATCGCCAACTCTATACAATACTCCACCTGGAGCAGGTGCAATCCCAGGTCCTTGCCATGGAGCAAAGAAAGCATTGGATGGCTACACTAACAAGAAGGTTGAAGGGTTGGCATGTTTATTCTTGTTCTTCCTTGATGAAAAAATTCTTCAGCTGATAGCAAAGAAGAAATCCAACCAATACACTCACCATTGAAGATTGGGTAACAGAAGCTAAAGCTGCTGATCCTGATGGACAGGTAAAGAAGAGAAAGACACCCAAGCTATACAAGGATGTCACCTGTTCCAAATGAAGGAAGCATGTTCTAAAGTCAATGAAAGATAAATGGAACTTCAGTTGTGATTAAATTTTGGCCTGGTTTCATATATATCTTCTTTGTAGAGTTTAGTTCAATGTAATCACCCCATCTTTTGGGCTGGTCTTGAGAATGGTAGTATTTATGCTCCCTTTGTCAGAAACACAATAAACAAGAAAGATTTGCCTTTGTTTGGTGATATGTTCTTCATGTTGGCAACAGCAGAACCCAGGCCAATCACACTGATGACCCCTCTATAAAATTAGGGCTCCCATGATAGAGAAAATTTCTGGTCTTCTTTGTCTTGGGTGGTATGCAAATATTGAGTTCTCTGTTGAAAAGTCAATGGTTGTTAACAAAGGAAGAGCAGTAGTCTGGTTTGTCCAGTTTCTTGTTCCCAAGAAGTCAATCACCCCAAGAAGACAATCAAGCATGGCATCAAGGTATACTGTCTTTGTGATGCAGACACTGGAAACTTACTTGCCTTTCAGATCTACTCTGGTGTTAGCAGTAGTGGGTCCACCTGGGATAGTATTCAGCAGTTGTTGATAATTCAATCCAACCTTGGAGAAGAGAACGCCAGTCATCAACTGTTCATGGAACACTTTTACACTACAATGAATGCTGTGACTAAGTTGTTATGAACAACACAGATCAATATCAGCCAGAACTGTTCTTCAGACAAAAAAAGAAGATCATTTCCAAAGCTATGGAAAGAAAGTGGAGACAAAGAGAAGGTCCAGAGGATAAAGAACAACAAAGAAATGTGATGGTCCACAAGTACAAAAGACATATTCAAAAAAGTTCAATGGTGTTGACATCTCAGACAAGAAGGATAGTGTAAAGTATTCAACATTACTTTGCACAAACAGATGGTATCTTCTTATTTTCTTCTGGTTGCTTGACAGAGCAGGGCATCCCTGCTACATAGTTGTGACCAGCCTTGCATGCAACAAGTTTCTGAAGGAATGGGCAGTGTGTAAATCATCCATATACAATGGGAGGAAAAGATTTTGAGCTGATCTTGGCATTGTTGCATTCATGAATAAAGGTATCAAAATGGATTGGAAAGCTACATATGATGAAGAGTCTGCAAAGCTAAAGTTGATGCCTCAGACTTCTTCAAAGAATTGAAAATATCACCCTTGTAATTGTGGGATTTGTATCTTGTTCTATGATGTGAACAAGAAGACCAGCACCATTGCTCATGGAAAGGTAACATCCAAGCCACATGAAGAAAGATGAAATAGAAGGAGTGAAGAGGAACTATTGTTTTGTTTGTGTAGAAGAAGTAAAGTAAATGTATCCTAGTAACTCATCAGTGGGGAGATCGAGGAAGTTGCCAGGGATCAGTATGAAAATGCCAACAAGGAATAGTAGTTGCAGAAGTTGCAATGTTGTTCCATGTATGGAGCATTGGGGTAATTTAAACCATCAGATGGTATGTAGTGATGTGTTTCTGACAGCAGGATATCATATCATACATATGTCTCATACCTATGATAAATAAATTTGACTCATATAAGCTCTAGTACATTCACAATTTACTCAATCCTATGGGGATCTTCACAACTGACTTGACTCACTTGATTCTCAGTTTGATTGATGTTAGATAACAAAGAATTTTTTCTAAATTTTCCAGGTTGGAACATTTGGCAACATCACAATTAACAAAAAAGAAGTTAATCACACATCATGCATAGTATTTCTACTAGTGGTCTTGCATGATACTGCTGATTCTACTCGTCATTCTTCACAGACATTTGCCCAAAAACGACCATAATTAAGTGGAGGACACTCTTTCAGCACCACTAAGAAATGGTTACAATGACACTCCTCATAGTGGAACAGAGGAAGTACAATTACTATTACTACTACTATTACTAGTACTAGAAGTAATTTACAAATTGATATTTTCCTTAGTACTACTAGTAGTATTTTATTCATTTTCTACAGTGTATGCTAATTTGACTATCTTTAAGCTACTATCACTTGTTCACTACTAGTAGATGATTATTGCTAAACAGAGGAGGGTACATTGAATGAATGTTCTGACTGTATCATGTACAAAGTATTGTAAAGGCTTGGCTATGTTTTTCTGGCCAATTTAATCGTGCATTTTTAATACTCAATATAGGTACAGTAATATAACCAAATACTACCGTACTGTTCCTCCTACGGTACTCGTTGCAACAAATTGTACATCAGCTGGCCAAGCCTATACAATAAAGTCAAAAAGAGAAGTGACATCAATATTACTAGTAATCTTCCTCATGTAGTTTTGGTCAATTGTTGTTTCTTCCATCCTTTCTCTATTGTACAGCCTTACTACCTGTGAGTTTCATAGTAACAATTGATGGGAAAAACATAGTTTTAATTTGAAGTTTTTACTAGCAAAGAACTTCAAATGTCTTGGTACAAATTCTACCAGATTGTACACACTACTAGTTTGAGTTTGGAAATGACGACCCAATGACATTCATGATTGAAAAACTGGATTCATGATTAAATGAACTCAAACCATTTTTTGTTTTGAAAGGAATCAGTGAGGCCATCCACCAGTCATTTGAGAAAAAATAGCTCTGTGGAAGAAAATAGTACAGCAACTTGTACAAGCAGGAGGTCATAACTTTGAAATGAAGTTAGTACTAGTTCATTGTTATGCAACTCTTTGTAGTAAATTCCTCACCAGTAGTATCCCCAAGGAGGTCTGGTGTACTAGCATCCAACCTACTACTAGTAGTATAAATTAGTACTACTACCACCAAATTTTTTGATGTAGCTACTACTACTAGTACTTGCAGTGTTTGAAAAAAAACAGACAGGTTGAAGTTGGGAATCCAAATGAGGTGTATTGTTCCCTCCATAAAGCCGGACCTGTGTTCCACCTCATTAGGGTTCGTTCATACTACTACTAGTACTGTAGTACTTCACTTGGGTTTGAGTCATCAGACATGCATTCTACGGCACTTGTCGTTATGCTAACGGTCGGAAATAGGACGGCGGTAAGCACGAGTTCCGACTGTAAGCAACGGATTCATACAGGGAAGAGAACGGTTTTTCTCGGTTGTTTTTTTCCCTAAGTCTGTCAAATAATGAGATAATCGCCTCGCTCTCGGATTCTAGAGAGAATAACATATAAGTAAAATTTAAGTGTTTCGGAATTCATGCGTTTTGGCACGTGCTTGCTAAAGATTCGTCGCTAAATATTTTTAAATACTTAGGAAAATTAGATACTACATCGTCCCGAGCATTGGAACAACATCGCCGACCGGAAGAAAAATGGGATCGCCCACAATTCGAACGAAATTTTCAAAATATCTTCTCCCGAAACAACTTCTCGTGAGGGTAGGCTCACAATAAACTCAATACTGTGGTTTGCCTCGCACTTCCACTTGTGATCATTGTAACCACTTTTTTTTATAATATCACAAATCACGAACGCAACGAATTGAAAATGAAGTTCGCCACTGCTTTCACCGCCCTAGTAGCTTCAATGGCTGTCGGCGCCGAAGCCGGTATGCCAAAAAACAAGAGACAGTTTAAGAAAGAACTGAACCGACGAATGAAAAACGGACAGTTCGATGCAGCAACACTCATGAGAGGTGCAAAGCCACACAACGAAGCGGCGAAGCGTCGTAAGCTTGATGACGATATGCAGGTCACCTCCGCCAACAGTATTCAATTCGTTAGCTGTTTTTCCTTGACCACCTCTTACGAAGACCTTTTCGATGGTGATGACAACGACGGCCAGCTTCAGACATTGTATTCGCAAGGCCAAGTAATGGCAATGGAGTCGTACGCGATCTTCCGATTGTGCAACAACGGAAGCTGCAACTACAACAACTACATGGAGTACGTCATTGACTTGAATACCTATGTAGCGGCACTCGTGAACTACTTGCCCACGCAAATGGAGAATTACTGCGAGGGGTGCAAGGAGAACCAAGACTCTTGTTATAACCAAAACTACGGCGGGAACCAATACGATGGTCAGCAATACGGAGGCCAATATGGAGGTAACTACAACAACGGCAACAACGCGAACCAGAACCAGGACGAAAACAGGAACGAGAATGACAACGCGTACAAATACCAGCAATACAACGCGTATGACAACAACTACAACGGTGCACAGGTCAACAACGTGAACTACAGCGGACAATACGGCCAGTACAACAACGGCAACAACCGGAAGCTGGCAGAGCTCCATGAGTTTGAGTCCCGTGTCCTTCAAGGCCAAGTCGTGAGGGAACTCGATTGCGACCTCTGTGTCGAATACTCTTGTTTTGAAGAGGAAGGAGGCAACAACAATAACAACCAACAAAATGACTACAACTTCGAAGATGCTTCCGAATGGCTCACTGAGATGTCTCAATGTGTCGACCTCGAGGCATCGTACAACCCCTATGGTTACCAAAACGGCAACAACGGAGGCGGCGCCGATGACAACAACATCTTCGCAGGACTTGTTTGCAACGGTGATGGTACAGGTGTTGAAATCGGTTTGTTTATGGACGAAGACTGCCATTTGTATCTTACCAATGAGGCATACTCCAACTACATGAGTTACAGTGACCAGACCTACGCGCAGATGACGAAAGAAATTGTGGAATTCACTTTCTCTAGTGCAGTCTTCACCTGCAACGACGAAGACGTTGTCTACACCACTAACCTTCAGAATTACTACGCAAACAATGGTTACAACAACAACAACAACAACGGAGGGGAAGACAGAGGTGAGGTCTCGGAATGGTGCGAACAACTCTTTGAAKGTGATAACGAAAACGAAGCCGTTCCTATTGAAATGGCCACTTGCGGAGCTTACGCCCAATATGGCGGCAATGGTTACTACGATGGAGGCCAGAACTGGCAAGAGAAGTACGACTCGTACATGAACCAAAATGAGCAAAACCAATACATGTATATGTACGACTGGTACAGATTCGAAATCTCCGAAGACGACGCATACGACATGCAAGCAGTCTGCAAGGTTGTGCGAAAGAGCGGCGGAGAACTTCACACGTTCTATAACTCCGCCAATGGAAACATCTACGACTACAGCAACGGTGCGTCGGACAACATCTCGGAGTTCATGGACGATACCAGCAACAGCATTTTCTTTGGATCGGACAAGCTCTCTGGTGGAGCCAAATTTGGTATCGTTGTCTTGATCGGTTTGATCTCTGGTGCGGGTGTCGCTCTTTACCTTCGTTTCAAGTCTACCGTCGTCGATGACAAGAATGTCGGCCTGATGGAAGACGTACCCGAACAGAAGGGAGAAGTCGCCTAGACTTTATTATCCACTTTTTTCTCTGCACACTCCTTTCCATACATATACAACTAGTGTCCCATCTTGTCTCAACTATCACCCCTTTTTTATCGACGAATAAAAGATCTGAACATTAATTAAAAAAAGAACACTGATTTATGAATACGTAGTCCTTCACTTTAACATCCCTACTGGTACATCCAACATACAAAAACTAGGCTAGCAGCGATTACGAGTACGAGTACGAACATACGGTTCGTACCAGTTCAATCCAGATTTGAAGTTTTCTTTCGAGACGAGATTTACGCATCTCTCACGAAGCCAAGCACGCATCGTACGTACGGTACGAATGTACCAAAATCGGAAAGGAAGCTATCGGTAGGTACGAGTGCGTGGTACGAGTTGAGTTATCACCAGCCGTAGCCGTACGAGTAGTCAACTGAACTGTACTGGCAAGATTTTTTGGTCGTCACCTTTTCCATGAAGAACCTCTTCGCATTTCTGATTACAGTACCGGTACTGTGAAAGCGGAAGAGATCATTTCGATGTCCAAGTCGAGAACAGCTCTGAACAAGACTTTTACTCGACGAAGTGACACGAATACGACGGCGCAACGCTACATCCAAGCCATGTCTCTTACTGCCATGAGGAACGGTTTCATAGCAATGTTATTGGTAGTCTCGACCAGCAGTCGAATCCAAGTGGCTAATGCCTTGTCATTCCCATCGCCATCGGCATCGCGTCGCGACTTTTTCACAGCTGCTGCCGTGGCAACCGGGACCGCTTCGACGCTATTTCCGATCAATCCACTGGTACCCGGCAACGGCGCTGCCATTGCCGCCGGCATTCCGTCCGTGTACGAAGGAATGTCGGCCTTCGCTGCAAACAAGGTAGAAGAATCCATCACCATCTACGATTCCATCATCCGGGACGATCCACGACGGAAGCCATATCTGTGGCAGCGGKGATTGTCGCTGTATTACGCAGATCGGTACGCAGAGGGTGCCGACCAATTTGCGACCGATGTTGCCGTCAATCCGAACGACACCGAAGAGCAGATATGGCATCTCTTGTGCCTGTCAAAAACGGAAGGTGTCGGTTCTTTGGAGGAAGCCCGGGCTCGCAAGTTGACCGTCGGAAAGGATCGGAGGCCGGTGATGCGCCTCGTGCAGAAGCTTTTCCTGGGAGAAACAAATGGATCGCTGTCTCCCTTAGACACCGAAAAAGAACTGATTGCAATGGCTGGGAATGGGAATGCCAACAACGCGGGAAACCAGTTCTATGCAGCTCTTTATCTATCTCTTTATTACGAAAGTTTGAAGGAAGAAAAACTGTCCCAGCAATGGATGGTCAATGCAGTCGGAACCGAGTATGCCAAAACAATTGGACGGAGAGATCCCATGGTAGACGTTGCAAAAATTGCAATGAAGCGACGTGGGTGGGACTAAGTAGATTAAATCTAACGAAATAAAAGCCCTTTGAAAGTTATATATTGTAGTACGGCTTTCACTATTGTACTTGAGAGAGCTAGCTACAGTTCTGGAAGCGAAATAGGAATTTCCAGACCGTACTCTAATCCATCGTCGTCTTTCCTTTCCTCCTCTTCAGCCTTTATTATCTCCATGAGTTTGTTTGCTCGTTTCTCCGGCAAGTCGAAAATCGCGGAGCCGTCCTTTTTGGAGATGACGACCCTGCCGAGCTTACCCGATCCACGCTGCTTGCAAAAGCTCGTGACAACTGGAGGTGTCAGGGAACTACCACCAATTGAACGAGGATACAGCCGAAGTGTGGTCATGGTCGGGTCTCCAGTCAGCAAGGAGGAGGATTGTGTGTAGGGAGATAAGGATGGATCCAATTTCGACAATCTCACCATGGCATTTGCAAGATGACCGAGAAGCTCTTCTGGATCGGAACTGTCGACCCGCTTGTCGGATTTCAGTTGCTGCTTGAAATACGCTGCCAAATCGGTCGAACGACTTTTGTTGTTGGATGACGACAATGATGGTGTGTCCTGATCACTGTCGTTGTTGAGTACATCCAGCGACAAACGCTGGTAGGCCGCATCGACGACTTTTGCGGAGGAAGGAATTGACATCGACTGAATAGTAACTCCCAGATCGTCTTCAATCGCTTCGACCAATTCCGTTACTAGCTTTCCCTCTCCCACAGCCGGATCGTAGAGGGCAACCGCGTTTGCTGTCTCATACCGGTTCGCTGCGGGCCCCCAGTTGCGATCGTTCGATCCTCCGCGAAAGCGCCCCGTCCGCCCCGTTCGATGGGCATAAAGCTCGGGGTTGATCGTGCCGTCCTTTCCGGCAATCCTAGGAAGGCCAAATTGTACCACCAGGTCCACGTTGGGGAGATCCAGGCCCCGGGATGCAACATCGGTGGCAACCAGGATCTGGCCCGCTTCGCTTTGTGGCGACTGCTGCTGCTCTTTTCGAATTGCGTCCTCTCGGATCATACCAATGCATCTCGAGCGAGCGCTCTGGGACATGTCTCCGTGAAGAATGCGAATGGTCGTCCCGGCGGCCTTTTCGGAGAGGAATGCGGCGACGCTTTCGGTCGCGGATTTGGTGGGGACAAAAACGATGGTCAATCGTGGCGAAAGAACCGATATAAGGTTGGCGGTGATCTCGGGGCGCATCGCAGACTTGCACGACATGTGCCAGTGTCCGACCGTGGCAGCATTCGAGGACGATGCGGCAGAGATCTGGTGTTCTGCGCTATCTGCTGCGCCACCGCTGCTCGGGTCCACGAGCTTTTTGCTGTCCTGGATGCCTTCGATATTGACGAAGGAAGACTCGGGAAATTCCATTTCTGCGGCAAAATCCTTCACATTCTTGCCGATCGTTGCCGAAACGAGAACCATTTGATATTCCGGGTCTTCGTCGTCGCTTTCTTCCAGTGCTTTTTCAATGTCTTCAATGGCCGAAAATACGTCTGGAGAATCCTGTGGATCCAAAAGTAAATCGGCTTCGTCCAAAACCAACGTCGATACCTGCGAGTAATCCATGTGGCCCTCCCTCACTAATTCCCGCAATCGGCCCGGCGTCGTTACCACGATCTGGGGCTTATACTTCAGAAGCGATACGTGTCGCTCGATTGGGACGCCTCCAAACACGGTGGCTACTCCAAATGCCTTTCCAGCCAGCTTGGAGTATTCCTTTCCGACCTGTTTGGCAAGTTCTCTGGAGGGACAAATCGTAATAATGCGGGGAGAAGCTACCTTTTTGCGTTGCCAGGGCCTTCGCTTTGCCGCCGACAACAGCGGGAGCACAAAGGCCAGTGTCTTTCCGCTCCCGGTAGGAGAATGCAGGACTGCGTCCTCTCCCTCGAATATTTTTTCGAAGGAAGCCTGCTGGATGGGAAGGAGCGAGTGAATCCCCCGGCTTGCCATCTTTTCCCGAACGACGGCCGGGATCTTGGAGGAAACGTCCGGCATCAGATCGGACGACGCAGCACGCGGTGTTTTGGGTTTGCTCTGGGGCGGTGGCGATGCGGCAGCCCCCGTCTCGTCGTCGTCAACGATAGAAAAGTCACCCTCGGATAATTCTATTCCAACGGGGGGCGCAGCAGAACTCGAATCACTATCGTCGTCGCCATCATCGTTTTCACCATCATAGCTCTCTTTGTGTTCTTCCTCCACAGCGACCAAATTCATCCTTAGGTAATCCACCAGGTCCTTCTTTCGTTTCAGTTTCGTCAATGTTCCTCGTTCTTGGTCGAGTTTGTTCTCCTTAAGAATTTGCTTCAGTTCCTTGACGGTGCAACTTTCTAGGTCATCCAATAATGACGCCGGTACTTTTCCCACATCGGCGGTTGTCGCAAGCAGCCGGTTTACCCTCGGCGTGGTAGATGAGAACGAATTGGAAGAAAACCCCGAGACCCATCCACTATTGGTTCTGGAACCCAGAAGAAGAATCGCATGGCATGACGAACAAAAGAGGAGCGCCTTCAGCCTTTTGCGTGACCAACGGACCTCAACCTTGGCAACCATGGTGTAAAATACGTCCGATGATGGAATGAGGTAGCCTATTGTTTCAATGCCATGTGTCACGGGCCCTGTGGCATGGAGGGGGGAAATTGGAATGATTGTTGTGTGATACGTGACATGCGTTTCTTTTTTTTGTTTTTGATGTGTTGGATGAATTACGAACCCAAAACCTTAGTTGCGAATGGATGGCAGGCATCCCTCAAATTTATTCCTAATCCTAATTGTGTTAGATTAGACTTTGTAAGAAGAACGGTTTCAATGTACATGCAACCAGTATGTACGTATGGTTCATACTTCTACGATACACCCACTGCATCGTACATCGTAATTGGAAAAGCGTGTATTGTACGAAGTACTACTGTATCGCATTCTTCTTGTAACTCCGAATCCCACTCCAATCGTGGCTACCACCGTTACGAGCACTCCAGTATTCGCCATGGAGCGCAAAAATTATCGTTAGAGCGTTTAGCGACGGCAATCGCGCATTGCACTTGCGCATTGCATTTAGCCGGACACGTGTGGTCGGCTTCTCGTACATCATTTTTTGAGGCTCAAATTTTTTTTAGAATTAGAATGCAATTTACTTAAGAAATCGCAGGGTTTTTGGCATGGCGGGCGCAAATAAAACCGTTACAACTATCCAATCGGCGAGGTTTCCTCGGTCCAGAGGTGCATTGTTGGCGCTGAAAAACTAGTCGTTGGAGCAAGTGTTCGGTTCGAAACTCGGCTAGGAGCTACTCCTTGCGAATAGAGCACGTGCGACGGTACGAGTAAAGTACTGTACGCAACGTTCACTCCCAGTCGACAGTGCTTCTCCGTTGAATCCGTTGTCTGCGTTGTATTTCTACTTCGGAACAGTACTTGTACTCACTCCTACGATACAGAACTATCGACTATCATCGCAACACTTCGCGTAACCGAACAACAGCTACGTTTACATTCACAACACAAACACAAAAGCTTACTCAGCGAATTGGTTCAGATCCGATACAATATCACAATATACAGATCACCATGAAGTTCCTCCMTATCGCACTCACAGCACTTGTTGGCCTGACGGAAGGCCGCAAGCTCAATGCCGCCGACTTGAACCGCCGCATGAAGGCCGGTTTGGTCAACAAATCCGTCCTCATGCGTGGCGCCAAGCCCTACAACAAGGAGGCCAAGCGTAAGCTCGAAGAAGACGCTGCCTTCGAAATCACCGGAAAGTACAGCATCCAGTTCAACTCCTGTACTTCCATGACCGTCCAGAGCAACGACCTCATGGAAGACGAGAACCTCATCGCCATGGCCGCCAACGGTGACTTGGTCGCGGACAAGGACTACATCATTTTCAACGTCTGCGAGACCGACTACTGCGAATACTACGGAGAAGACGAGAAGATGACTTTCATCGCCGAGGTCGGTACCTACTTCCAAGCCATCTCCCAGTACTTGCCCACCAAGGTCCAACAGTACTGCGAGGCCTGCGAGGAAAGTTATGACTACTGTTACGCTATGTCCACCGGTGCCACTTACTACCCTGAGGGTTACGAACCCGAAGAAGAGGAGGCCGAAGAGGAAGAAGCCGAAGAAGAACAAGGCGAGGAAGAAGGAGAAGGCGAACAAGAGGGAGAAGAAGGAGAAGGCGAACAAGAGGGAGAAGGAGAGGAAGGTGGCGAACGTCGTCGCTTGATCAAGAAGGCCCGCAAGCTCGCCAACAAGCGAAAGCTTGCCAACAACCAAGTCATCAAATTCGTTGACTGCGGCATGTGCGCCGACTACGAATGTCTTGACTTCCACGAGAAGACCGCCAACGCGTACTACGACGAAAACGGTGACTACGTAGAAGCCGAACTCGATGACGCCATGGAATGGTTGGACGGATTCTCGGAATGTGCCGAGACCAACGCCTACATGGACGACTACCAAATCTACTCGAACCTTATGTGTAACGCCGATGGAACTGGTCTTGAAATTGGTCTTTTCTTGAACGACGAATGTACTTTGTACACACCCAAGCTTGCCTACAAGGACATCATGCAAGATGCCGACACCACATACTACAACATGATCTCCGATGTTGTTGAATTCACTTTCACCAACGAAGGAATTGAATGCTACAACCCCGAGGTTGTCTGGTACAACGAAGTTGACTACTACTACGAGCAATTGGAGCGTGCCCAGAACGGAGAAGAGGAAGAGGAAGAAGAAGAGGAGGACAACGGTGAAGAACCTGAAGCCGCCGAATGGTGCCAAGACCTCATTGGAGAAGACTCTGCTGTCGATCTTTACGACTGCGATTACGAAGCTCCTGAACAAAACGATGATGAAGAGCAAGATGACTACGTCAACAGCTACGAATGGTACTCCTTCGAGCTCACCGAAGAACAAATCGATGACGTGAGCTCTGTATGTGCCATCTACACAGGTTTGGCCACTGCCGCCAATGCTGAATACGACGAGAAGAGTGGATCTTACCAGAACTACAAACCTCACACTGTCTACAACGGAGAAAACGAAGGACTTTTCAACTACGAGAAGGCCTCTACCAAGTCCGGAATGAGCGGAGGTGGCGTATTTGGAATCATTCTCCTCATCGCCGTTGTCGGAGGAGGAGCTGCTGCCTTCTTGATGAACAATGGAGTCATGGGTGACAAGAAGAAGCCCCTCATCAGCGAGGCCGAAGGAACCATGGCATAAATATTATCCGTGGTTGAATACCATCGGTCTGTCCTTTGACCGATGGCACACGCTTTGATTTGAATTCAATGTTCTTATCAATCTATGTTCTTGCCGCCTTTCTGGCAGAGAAACCATTTTGTACTACACGTGAAACCTAACTTAATCAAAAGTATCATACATCATACAATACGTCTTTGAAATACTAATAGTAGTACGATGAAGCGGCGGCATTCATTGAATAGCTCTTACCATCATTGACTGACGTCATATGATATTGATTACTGTACCGAACACCAAGAGTTTTAAAGTACGAAGCTGGTATAATTTCCGAAGATTACCTGTGCCGGTGCAAATAGTTTGTATCTATTTTGGAACCGGGATTCCGAATCTATCACGAAAAAAGGAAAAAAGCCTCGTCTCTCTTTATTATTATTTAGCAATGCGACGCGAATGCTTGGATTGGATTCTTGTGATGCAGAACCGCGTGCATCGGTGGCCAGAACCACGCGCAGCTGTATCGCCTCGCACCAGGATCAAACCGATGGCTTCGCCAGCCGAACCTGTCCAAAGACGTCCTGTCGAACCTCGTCGAAGAATGGGTGGTACATTGCCTGCCGGGCGGTCCAGCGCCGATCGCCGTCGTAGACCAGAACCTTGTCGAGGAGGTCCATGCCCTGGGACTCAAAGAACGTGGGTTGTGGTGGGAGTTGTGGTTCCCGTTCTTCCGCGACGGGCAGGGGCGCCGCTGCTGCCGCTGGCGAGTGCGCCAAAGATGCCCTTGCCGGCAGAAAGTCCGTCCAGGACCTCCGGTGGGCGTGCTTCCCCTTGGCCAGGTAGCCATCGATCAGGGCCCGGACGTCGGCCGGCAGGAGCTCGTAGGCCGCGTGCTCGTGGTCCCCCACGCACCCGAGCAGGTCGGTCGTTCCCAGGACCTGGACGATCACCCCCAGCTGGTCCACGTTGTTCTTGCCCCGGAAAAAGGGTTCCTTGCGAAACAACAGCCCGGCCAGGATGCAGCCAAAGCCCCACAGATCGATCGCGTAGTCGTAGTAGCCAAAGGACGGCCCCAGCAGGAGCTCGGGCGACTTGTAGTGCCGCGAGGCGACGCGGACGTTGTACCGGGTCCCCGGGTGGTAAAAGTCGGCGAGGCCCAGGTCGATGAGCATCAGGGGCGAGCCCGAGCGGGGAGGGCGTGCTCCTGCTCCCGCCGCTGGCGTGGTGGTGGCTCGGCCGGTCTTTGCGTTCGCGGCCTTGCCCGGGAAATGGCGCTCGGCGATCGCCGTGTTCCCCATGGCCGCCGTCCAGGCACGATCGATCAGCACGTTCCGTGGTTTCACGTCCCGGTGCATGATTCCGCAGGAATGCAGGTGATCGAGGGCCACCAGCAGGTGCAAGAGATAATAGCGGATTTCGTATTCGCTGAGGTACGAGTCCGACTCCACGGACGAATCGGCACCCTTCTCGTGGTGCACGCCGGCGGAGACCGCCGCTCCGTTCTTGGCGTGCTGTTGTTGCTGCTGCTGCCGTTGCCGTTGCAGCCTTTGTTTCTGCTGCTTGATGGGATGGCAAAACCAGTCGCCGTGGCCGTGTTCGAGCACCAGCGTTGGCATGGATCGGATGGGGTACTTTTTGTTGTTGTTGTTGCTGTTGCTGCTGCTGCGACCACCGCCTAGCTTGTTGCGATAGTCCTTCGGGAGAACGATGGCTTTGATCCTTGCTAGATTCGGCAGCCGGGAGGCGTGCCGCAAGATCAAAAGCTCCCGTTTGATCTTTTTTTCCGCCACGGGTTTGAGGCACTTGAGGACAACGAGCGTTTCCGGATCCGGGGTGGCCGCTGCCGGTACCAACGAGAAGCTGCGGTTGCTCCCGATCGGGGCATCGGCGACCGAGTGCGACGACGGGGAAGAGGGAGGCCGCTGTTGCTGCCGCCGCCGTTCCATCTGCGCGTCGACCGCTTCGAAGACGTCGCTGAATTTCCCGGCCCCGAGCCGCTTCACCAGCAGGTAATCCTCGTTCGACTTGATGGGGACGTTGGTGATCATTCCGACGTCGTGGATCGTGATCGGAACCGGGGGAAAGACCGAGTTTTCGTAATCATAGTAGGCAGGATCTCGGTGCGAGCACCCCAGCGGATAGGCCTTTTCGGCTTGCACAAAAGGGAGAATGATCGCTGTTGGGGTGACATCGACAGTCATCAGCATGGACACGGACTGCAGTATCGAAATAGATAGTATGGACAGCCATGCCAACCTGGTCGGATGTTGGTGTCGATGTCGATGCCGGTGCAGATGCCGATGCCGATGCCGATGTCGGTGCTTGTCTTGTCGGGGGTTCAGTGGCATCATATTGTTTTTGTATTCTATTTCGTTGCTACTGTAGTTCTCGCTTCCATTACTGTATTATTCTTTCATTTGCATCGCCTAACATTTCTTGAAGCACGTTGTCCAAGTTTGACAATCACCAATCAACAATGATGGTCGTTGCTTGTCCAGCTACTACTAAGATAGTGTTGTGGTAATCTACTGGTACCACGCAAAGTCGTCAGAGTGCTGAAAGAGTGACTGGGACTCGTTCAAGTACTCGTATCCTCCAAGAAGGACCCTTCCATACTGCGAACAGTGGAAGTCTAGGAATAAAACTGTACTTCGTACGGTACGGTCGAAACAAGAAAAACTCAAACTTGAACATTCATTCTTTTTACATACCTCCTACCAATATTTTTACATACCAATATTCCTACTCGTACGTACGGACGTATGTACTCATACCAGTACCGCTAGTTTGATACGATTTCAAATTTCAATGCTGACATGTATTCACGGATGACTGCAAGACCGAGTAACTATTTTTAAATCTCGGCTGGCTTTTTCGTTGTTTTGCAATTTTGAATTCCTAGGCTCCGTTGATGTCAGAAAATCTTTTCACGGAATACAGCAGTGAAGGTTTTCTTCCTCCTGAAATGGAAGCATGGTGCTTGCTTCCAGAACCGTATGACACTTGCGTCCTGCCGCTGCAAACGACACCGAATCAAAGATACAAATAGTCGATACTGTCATAAACGGCACACGAAATGACGACCAATATGAGCGACGACGACGAGGACTTTTGGAGAGAATTGGCCTCGGACATTGCCAATGGATTGAACAACGAGAGCGAATTGGACGAGGAGGGATCGGTAGAATCGTCCTCGTCCCTGGAATTCCTTGGCGCACACAACCCGCCAAAGCCCGGCACGAAGCCGAAATCAAAGCCAAAAAAGAAGAAATGCAACGACGAAACCAGTCACTACCACTGCTACTGTCTCCGCTCCCTCGATCCGAGGCACCCGTTCAAAAACTACGTCGGCTTCACGACCGACCCCGGCCGCCGGCTCAGGCAGCACAACGGGATCCTCAAGCACGGCGGCGCCTGGAAGACCAGGCGCGGGGGTCGCCCGTGGGAATTCGTCGTCGTGGTGGCCGGCTTTCCGACGCACACCATGGCGCTGCAGTTCGAGTGGGCCTGGCAACACCCCCACAAGTCCCTCCTGGTCCGGGCGGTTCTGGGCGACGAAAACGCCAAGAAGGTCAGGCGCAAGCGCGGGACTCCCGGGCAGCTCTGCATCCTCAAAACGCTCCTGGAACACTGCCCCAAGCTCTACGATTGGAACGCCCTGGCGCTCTACTTTTTCAAAAAGGACTGCATGGCTCTCTACGAAAAAGCGATCGCGGTGCCGGCCCTGCCCCCTCCGATCGTCGCGGCCAACCTGGCCGCGCTGGAGGGCGGCAAGAGGGGCAAGGTTGCCAAGGGGGCGCAGCAACAAGGCTCTGGCCGGGGGGAACCTTGCACATCCAAGGATCCCTCGGGCGGAGGCGCCCCCGTGCCGCCTCCGGCCGTCTCGACAAAGCTTATTGCCTCGCTCGAAAAGATGCCCTTTTCCGCGGCGCGGAACCGAGGGACCTCGCGGGGGAGGGGTTCCACCGCTGCCGGAGGCGGGGGCTGCGACAACCGTACCCAAGGGTCGGAAGCAGACCGCGGTGGCACGCCCTTCGGTGGCAACAGAGATGGCCACAAAGACCAAACCGCCGGCCTAGGCGATCTCTACCGCCGATGCTGCGATTTCGGACTGTCGGACGAAACGTCCTCGTCGGAGGACGACGAAACCATAAGAAACGGCGACAGACGACGGCTCCGGAGACGACGAAGAGAGCGTGCTGTCACGCCTTGCCCTGCTCCGTGTGCTGTGCCTCCTACAAGCATCGCTAACAATTCACAAGAAACGGAGAGTGACGAAGATGTTTTGTTGCTGGCGGACAGCATGAGAGAAATAGGCATGAAACCAAAAGGCTCGGGCGAAAAATGGGACGATATTTTGAGTTTTTCTTCGTCGTCGTCGTCTTCCTCCTCCTCTCGAGATTTCGCGGTTCAGCGCATTTCTACCGTACCAACTGCTCATGGCAAGGCAGATCGAACCAAACCGAATCGGCGGACTTTGGTGTCGGGAATACCATCGTTTTCCGGAACAGAGGACAGCGATGGCGTTGTGGAAAGAAAGACGTGTGCACTCCCACTCGAGAACATCACCAACCGTGGTTCCAATGGCAGCACCCTGAAAAATTCGATCCCAATCTCTGCGGGGCAACGAGAAAACAAGGCTTTCGCATCGGACGACCAAGACAGCGCAAACGCCGATGACGGTGCAGATTCCTGGACGATTTTCACGGACGATGATTCGTCGGGGGTTGGTCCGAGTGGCAAAGAGATTGCTTCTCGCTGCGGGCGCAACGGAGACCGCGGCGTGCTTCCCTCTCTGGCGCTCGAGTCGCCCACCTTGTCGTCACMGATTTCCGGACGCCCAATCAAGACGAAACGCCTGTCCATAGTCGATCTCTGCACTCCGTGAGAACCAAAAGAAGAACAGGAATCGAATGACAAACGTTAATCAATAAAAATCTGCTATTCTAACCTACAAGCAATCCAGCCGGCATCTATACTTCAAATTCAATAGTCGTTTAGCTTAGAATCCGACGAGGACGGGAGCAGATTGGATCGGATGATACTTGGGTGCATGATCGAGACTCGTCGGCCTCTCGCCATAGGAATAAAAACAAAAAAGAACATTACTTTGCGCAATTCCTAATGAAGACACGTCGTGTGCCATTTCACGACGCGAGGGGCAACTCATCATGGCAGATCAAAGAGACAAACGATTGACATTGGAGGATGCATTGCATCTCTTGTCTTCCGTACAGTACAGCATTGGGTGGGTCACCGAGTCATTGCAACATAAATTACCCATGGCCATTGTTGTTTCCTCCTGTCCTCCCTCTTGTGCTGGTTGTTGATGCGAAGTCTCAAAACGAATCCGACGGCCAAACAAAGTGCTCCGCTGGCAGTTTTTGGTTGGCAATGGCTTTGTGGTTGCTGCCCTGGCCACAAACAAACTCGAGGAAATCAGAGACGTCACACGATTTTGTTTCTTCCCCGTCGGCCTTTGGTTGCGAGACCAGCGATCGGTACATCCAACCGTTGTCATTTTCGGTGCGTTCCGACTCCCAATCAAAACGAAATACGCCATTGGTCGTGCCGGCGTCCTCGGTTTTGTCGTCGCTGCGAATTTCGTTTCTCACAAACCTCGGCATCTTCAGCCGTACCGTGAGCTCGTCGGTTGTTCCCCCCGCTGCCGTCGCGGTGTTCGAAGCGCCTCGAAAGGGCTGGTCGCTGAAAGGTTTGGAAGCCACGGCAGCGTGTGCTACTAATGTCCCTAGTGCGAGACCTGTTGGAATAGCACATCCCCCAGGTGGCGCTGCTGACAGGTTCCTTCCAAATTCCTTTAATTGGAAGCAAGGGAATCCCTCCTCCCTGTTCGGAGACGATGAATTAGATTGCTGCAGTGAGAGCCACGCAAGAATCGTCTCGCCATTTGTATCCTTTGTTGCATTCTCGCTCCTTGGTGCGGGACCCGTCGTCAGAACAAACAATGATCCCTCTAGTTCCTGGCTTAGATATCTGGTCCAGTAGTCCTTGCTGCGTGTCAGGCATCCCGCCAAACGCTCTTCGGAATATTGTGCGTGGAGCTCCTGCAACGCCTCGGTGTCCCCGGGGAAACGAGCCTGTCGAACTACACACCGATCGCTCTCTTGCATAATGGGAGCATTGTCATTGCCATTCGCCAAAGTGCTCGTTTTTGTCATCACTACCGAAGACCATTGGTTTCCGCTCGTGGTAGGACTGTACCCCATGGACTCGTAGAGCGGGAAGAATACCGGTGCGGCGTGCAGGGAGGAAACCTCCAATCCCCGCTCCCTCATGATCGGGATGGTGCTCTTGAGCAGGGCCGTAGAAATGCCCCTTCGCCGGTGTTCCACAGCGGTGCAAACCTCGCCTATTCCGCCGGCCCTCAACCCACGAGCACCGCGGCCTTTTCCGCTCGAAATGGTCCTCAGAAATATCCGGCACGAGGCCACGATGTTGCCGTTGTACAGAGCTACTCGTATGAGCTTGCTGCTGCCCCTAGAAGGATCGTTGGCGTAATGCCGATAAAAGTATTCGGCCGGAGGAGGATTCGCCTTGTAGGAAAAGACACTGGCACAGAATTCCGACCAGGGCCGAACCTCCTCTTCGTTGAGGCCTCTCAAGATATATGAATGCTGTTCCTCATTCAGGGTTTCACTATCGCTATGTTCGTTTCCTTTCTCGGCGACGATTGGGACGTTGTAAACTTGCTCTAGGTTTTCCATTGTCGCCATGGTGAAGCTATAAGCTATCGCATCCTGCTGTATTGTGGATGTGAAGATCGTGTTCGAGTTTCTACTCGGATTGTTCCTAGTTTTTGTCTCGATATCGGTGTAGCGAGTCGCGCAGTGCCGGGACTGAATGAATTAGTGCGCAACGCGCACTAAACAGCCAATGAGTGGCCAGGAGCAAGCTCAGCTTGCAAAGGAACAGCAGCAGCAAGAGGTGCGCCCTAGAGCTCAGCAGCAAGTATACTAGTGGTCCCCAAGAGCCACTATTGCTAATGAAGCAAGCCAGTAATAGTAGTAACTAACTAGGAGCTAAGCGATCAAAGTTGGACCGGGGCCAGCCTACTTGCCCGCCCCAGTCCTGCTGTTTTCCCATTGCCGACAATGGGGAGCACAGCCGATCCGAGGCCCACACGGTATGCAGACCTCTTCCAAGACCCTGCGGCAGACCCTTTCGGCCGCGTTGAAGGCCTACGAAAGACTGCCTACGCGGGTATCTACCGTAAGTTCCGTAGCGTCGAACCCGGGTCCCTCACCGCCGAGAGACTCTTAGAACAAGTATTGAACCTCTTTGAGGCCCAAGCTGTAGGAGGCATGGGGATATTTGTGAATGATGCTGATTCTATCCCACGGTTACGAGTCATCCACGGAATAAGGAAGTATCCTGGAAGCCTCTTAGTTGCCTCGGCGAACACCAACAAAGTCTTTGGATTCCTAGATGATGTTGTATCAGGTCGTGGAGAACTGGTCCGCGTAACCACCAGTATGTTTGGCCCTACACGAGCTGTACGGGTCCTCCACCTTCAGCGCCATATCCTGGAAATGGACACGAATCCTGACCTTGACTACGTGGGCCCCATTGCACCGCCGGACGCCGGCGACGATGACAACACCACTGAACTGTTGCAGTGTAGACATACCTTCTTCCTTCCCTTCGAGGTAGTCCCCCTGGTGTTGGGCAAGATGCTCACTCCGCGCGAGGCCCTCCGCATCCTACATCCTTGGCTAACCGAGAGGGGATTGGATAATACCGCAAAGCCCTTGATCGACGCACTCCGTATCGCTAGCACGCAAGTGACCACGGCCCAGGGCGACCTGGCAATTTGCGAGATCGCTGCAACCGAACCTGGACCCCTCTTCCGTTCCGAAGCCGCTCTCACCCTCTACATGGATGCCAAAGTCCTCCATCGGGACTTGGTCGGTTTAATAACGGTCCCCTCGCACGTGGGACCGGAAACAGCCGCACTCACCGCGGCTGTGTCCACGCTCACCGACAACCAACTCAAGATGAACGAAGCCAATGAACGACGCCGTACGGAAGAAGCGAAGCCGGCCACCATGGAAGACGTTTTCGGTGCCCTCAACGAACGTCGTATCCTTGGCCTGTGTCTCGTGGAAGAACCCGATGATCTTCCTCCAGTCTACACAGGATGGACCAAGAAGAAGAAGGGCGAAAAGATACATGCACTCTTTCAAAGTTATGTGGATCAGGCGGCACGGGAACTCGRCCTACAGGCTCCGTTTGTCCCTACACCTGTCCTCAAGACCTTTCAAGCCTTCCGGTTTTACGGCGTGGACGAGTGTGACCTAGGGGATGGGATCCTCCCTATGGCCTTTGCTCCCCCGGGGGGGTCCCCCACGGCCCGGAAACGGCAACTAGAGGAAGCCAAGGCCGCACTCGCCTACGACACACTTATGTCTACGGAAGGAAATTCACTAAGCCTCTCCGACGCACTGACACTAAGCAAATCCAATGGACACATACCGCTCGATTGGACCGAATCTCTGATGCAGCTCGAAGGCTATCTCCCTGTCCTGGCCACGCTAATTGGAGTCGAACATCCCCTGGTGAGGAGTTACATTACTGGGTTGGATCGCCTTAAACAGATCCAGTTAACTCTACGGCACGCCCTCGTAGACGAGTGCGGGACTAAGCTAGCCCCTGCAATACTGGTATACTACTTCCAACTCAGAGTACGGTGCTGGTTAGAAGAGCAATGGGAAAGTGATACTACAGTGGAGGTACCTAGCTTCACTCAGGACTTACGCCTATTTAAGATGGCCAAGAACCTAAGCTGGCTCCCCGTCGTTACGGATGTGCCTGCTTTGCACAACCTACAGCTATCCACGCAYRGGAACAGCTCCCCCAAGTCTGGAGGGAAGGTCGGCGGGAAAGGRGGCAACACCAGCCGGTCCAGTAGCAAAGCCGGCAACTCAGGCACACCTCCTGCCACCGCCACTAACCAAGTGAGGGTCGAGAACCCATCACAGGATCCCCGTATCTCCCAAGCCGGGGGGGAATTAGGTTCCCGCATTCGAGGCTGGAAGATTTCGAAAGCTATGGGGATCATGAAGGAGAAAGGGAAAGGACCTTGTCTCCGCAACGACAGCAAAGAAATGTGCCACTCCTGGAGGACCAAGGGGTTCTGCTATGAAAGCTGTAAACTAAGCTACGACCATTACGAAGCCCCCGAAGACGAGAAGGACCGGTTCTGGGAATGGTGCCAGGAGGCCTACGGCCCCCAATGAGAGCGGGGCAGGCAGCCTGCTATCGTCTCCGCAGCTGCTGTGCCACTGCCCCYGTCGGTTCAAAAGCGGTCGGTGTCAGATGCAGCAGTTCCAGGGAGTCCCCTCGGCAAAGAAGCCTTCTTCACTACAAAGGAATTAGGTAAGAAATGTAAACATGAGTATGACCCCCTAATAGTTAACACGGTGGCGGAGCCCGTTTCGCCCCAAGATCAGCCGGATCTACACGAGGACAGCCGAGACCCCGCGGAGGATACGGATCGCAACAACCCTTCCATTGAGGCCAGTGACCGAGATCAGGCCCGAGGGTCCAGCAGCCCAGGACCAGTGCCACGTGGGGGAACCGAGCCTCCTCACCAAGGTCCTGTCTTAACTAAGCCAACCGCAGTCGCCCGGGAATACCCGCGAGACCGGTTGGATTGCCACGTGGAAAGAGCAGTAGCAGCCTACCGSAACGCCGAAAGCTGGGGGAGCTTCATACGCTCCGTACGGGGTCGAGGGGACCTCCACCCGGAGGTGGGGAGCCTCCCCCATCCAGCAGCACGGCTTCTACAGCAGTTCCAGCAGGAGGGAACTCCCGCCACCATGTCTCCTCCTCCCTGGTCCCCGGGACGAGTAGCCGCCGCTCTAGCTCGAGGACCACATAAAKCCTCCCTCAATGGGATCGGTTTCCTGCGAGAGGAGTATGCAGACATGATGGATAAGCAACAGTGGACAGTACTCCCAGCACGGTTGATCAAGGACGTACCAGGCCTACGGCTAAGCCCTTTGGGCCTAGTTCCGCAACGGGGGYGGCGGGATAGGATGATATCTGATTACAGCTATTTTGGGGTCAACGACGAAACCCATCCTATAGCGCCAGCGGAAGCGATGCAGTTCGGACGGACCCTGCAAAGGCTCCTCCAACGCATTCACAGAGCCAACGATAGCTTTGGACCCGTCTATATGTCCAAGATCGATCTCTCTGATGGTTTCTACCGGCTCTGGGTCAAGCCAGAGGACACGATGGGACTGGCAGTACTATTTCCCGCTCGTCCGGGCGAAGAAGCCTTGATTGGAATACCCCTCACCAATCCTATGGGGTGGTGTTCCTCGCCTCCAAACTTTAGTGCCTGCACGGAGACGGTGGCGGATCTGGCGAACACCACACTTGCCRCACCAGCGGGGATGCTCCACATGAGAGCACAGCCGCACCGTCTGGATGAGATCTCCGAATCGGCCGTAGGGGAGGAAGCACCACCGCAACACGATCTTAGGCCCCTCCTCCCCGCACTTCCGTCCGCAACGAATCYGCAGCGGAAGCCGGTCCGATACTGGGATGTATATGTGGATGACTTCTGCGGACTGGTACAGGGGAACAGGTGGACCAGGCGGGCGGTGAAAAGAGCCCTACTGCATTCGTTGGACCGAGTCTTCCGCCCCCTTGATGACCAGGACACACAGTACCGACAGGAGCCCGCYTCGCTCAAAAAGCTGTCCAAAGGGGATGCCACGTGGGCGACAACAAAGGTGATCTTGGGATGGTTGATAGATACAGTACACAAGACCATCACACTCCCTGAGCACAGRGTCGAACGCCTCCGCATCATCCTCCAAAGTGTCCAACCCACACAGAAATATGCCAAAGTATCCGACTGGCATAAACTATTAGGAGAGCTTCGATCGATGTCCATCGCTTTACCGGGCTCCCTGGGCCTCTTTTCACTGCTGCAAGAAGCTTTGCGGCATAAGGAGGAGAATCGYCAGCGGTTGCGGCTAACCGCAGCTCTACACAGCTTCCTGGCGGACTTTCGATGGCTCGCTGAGGATATCGCTTCTCGTCCCACCAGGATTGCAGAGCTCGTGCCAGATATTTGGCCGGCCACTATTGGAGCCTGTGATGCAGCGGGGGACGGGATGGGAGGGGTGCACTTCATTCCCTTGCCAGGGGGAGACATCCAGCCGATCTATTGGCGGCAACGATTCCCCCCTTGGGTCAGGAGGGACCTCGTCTCTTTCTCCAATCCCAGCGGTTCCATCACCAATAGTGAACTAGAGCTCGCAGGGTCCATTGGTCACCTAGATGTACTTGCACAAACAGCTAAGGTCRCTGAACGGACAGTCCACAACCTATACGACAACACGGCTACGGTCTCTTGGCAACGCAAGGGTGCCGCCACCACAACGGGGCCCGTCGCGTACCTTCTTCGGTTGCAATCCCTACATCAAAGGATGTTTCGCTATKTCCCCTTACACGATTACATCCCCGGGCCCGCCAATGTTATGGCGGACACCTTGTCTCGAGCTTGGCACCTCGACAACTCACAGCTCCTCCAACATTTCAACCGCTCGTATCCACAGAAATTGCCTTGGATCGAATGCCAGCTGAGAAAGCCTCTGTATTCTGGACTGATCTTGGCACTATCCAGGAGGAGATGCGATCCTGTGTTACTGAAGGGTACTCCYGAAAGAAGGANGGTATCGGTGTAGCGAGTCGCGCAGTGCCGGGACTGAATGAATTAGTGCGCAACGCGCACTAAACAGCCAATGAGTGGTGAGGAGCAAGCTCAGCTTGCAAAAGAACAGCAGCAGCAAGAGGTGCGCCCTAGAGCTCAGCAGCAAGTATACTAGTGGTCCCCAAGAGCCACTATTGCTAATGAAGCAAGCCAGTAATAGTAGTAACTAACTAGGAGCTAAGCGATCAAAGTTGGACCGGGGCCAGCCTACTTGCCCGCCCCAGTCCTGCTGTTTCCCATTGCCGACAATGGGGAGCACAGCCGATCCGAGGCCCACACGGTATGCAGACCTCTTCCAAGACCCTGCGGCAGACCCTTTCGGCCGCGWTGAAGGCCTACGAAAGACTGCCTACGCGGGTATCTACCGTAAGTTCCGTAGCGTCRAACCCGGGTCCCTCACCGCCGAGAGACTCTTAGAACAAGTATTGAACCTCTTTGAGGCCCAAGCTGTAGGAGGCATGGGGATATTTGTGAATGATGCTGAYTCTATCCCACGGTTACGAGTCATCCACGGAATAAGGAAGTATCCTGGAAGCCTCTTAGTTGCCTCGGCGAACACCAACAAAGTCTTTGGATTCCTAGATGATGTTGTATCAGGTCGTGGAGAACTGGTCCGCGTAACCACCAGTATGTTTGGCCCTACACGAGCTGTACGGGTCCTCCACCTTCAGCGCCATATYCTGGAAATGGACACGAATCCTGACCTTGACTACGTGGGCCCCATTGCACCRCCRGACGCCGGCGACGATGACAACACCACTGAACTGTTGCAGTGTAGACATACCTTCTTCCTTCCCTTCGAGGTAGTCCCCCTGGTGTTGGGCAAGATGCTCACTCCGCGCGAGGCCCTCCGCATCCTACATCCTTGGCTAACCGAGAGGGGATTGGATAATACCGCAAAGCCCTTGATCGACGCACTCCGTATCGCTAGCACGCAAGTGACCACGGCCCMGGGCGACCTGGCAATTTGCGAGATCGCTGCAACCGAACCTGGACCCCTCTTCCGTTCCGAAGCCGCTCTCACCCTCTACATGGAYGCCAAAGTCCTCCAYCRGGACTTGRTYGGTTTAATAACGGTCCCCTCGCACGTGGGACCGGAAACAGCCGCACTCACCGCGGCTGTGTCCACGCTCACCGACAACCAACTCAAGATGAACGAAGCCAATGAACGACGCCGTACGGAAGAAGCGAAGCCGGCCACCATGGAAGACGTTTTCGGTGCCCTCAACGWACGTCGTATCCTTGGCCTGTGTCTCGTGGAAGAACCCGATGATCTTCCTCCAGTCTACACAGGATGGACCAAGAAGAAGAARGGCGAAAAGATACATGCACTCTTTCAAAGTTATGTGGATCAGGCGGCACGGGAACTCGRCCTACAGGCTCCGTTTGTCCCTACACCTGTCCTCAAGACCTTTCAAGCCTTCCGGTTTTACGGCGTGGACGAGTGTGACCTAGGGGATGGGATCCTCCCTATGGCCTTTGCTCCCCCGGGGGGGTCCCCCACGGCCCGGAAACGGCAACTAGAGGAAGCCAAGGCCGCACTCGCCTACGACACACTTATGTCTACGGAAGGAAATTCACTAAGCCTCTCCGACGCMCTGACACTAAGCAAATCCAATGGACACATACCGCTCGATTGGACCGAATCTCTGATGCAGCTCGAAGGCTATCTCCCTGTCCTGGCCACGCTAATTGGAGTCGAACATCCCCTGGTGAGGAGTTACATTACTGGGTTGGATCGCCTTAAACRGATCCAGTTAACTCTACGGCACGCCCTYGTAGACGAGTGCGGGACTAAGCTAGCCCCTGCAATACTGGTRTACTACTTCCAACTCAGAGTACGGTGCTGGTTAGAAGAGCAATGGGAAAGTGATACTRCWGTGGAGGTACCTAGCTTCACTCAGGACTTACGCCTATTTAAGATGGCCAAGAACCTAAGCTGGCTCCCCGTCGTTACGGATGTGCCTGCTTTGCACAACCTACAGCTATCCACGCAYRGGAACAGCTCCCCCAAGTCTGGAGGGAAGGTCGGCGGGAAAGGRGGCAACACCAGCCGGTCCAGTAGCAAAGCCGGCAACTCAGGCACACCTCCTGCCACCGCCACTAACCAAGTGAGGGTCGAGAACCCGTCACAGGATCCCCGTATCTCCCAAGCCGGGGGGGAATTAGGTTCCCGCATTCGAGGCTGGAAGATTTCGAAAGCTATGGGGATCATGAAGGAGAAAGGGAAAGGACCTTGTCTCCGCAACGACAGCAAGGAAATGTGCCACTCCTGGAGGACCAAGGGCTTCTGCTATGAAAGCTGTAAACTAAGCTACGACCATTACGAAGCCCCCGAAGACGAGAAGAACCGGTTCTGGGAATGGTGCCAGGAGGCCTACGGCCCCCAATGAGGGCGGGGCAGGCAGCCTGCTATCGTCTCCGCAGCTGCTGTGCCACTGCCCCCGTCGGTTCAAAAGCGGTCGGTGTCAGATGCAGCAGTTCCAGGGAGTCCCCTCGGCAAAGAAGCCTTCTTCACTACAAAGGAATTAGGTAAGAAATGTAAACATGAGTATGACCCCCTAATAGTTAACACGGTGGCGGAGCCCGTTTCGCCCCAAGATCAGCCGGATCTACACGAGGACAGCCGAGACCCCGYGGAGGATACGGATCGCAACAACCCTTCCATTGAGGCCAGTGACCGAGATCAGGCCCGAGGGTCCAGCAGCCCAGGACCAGTGCCACGTGGGGGAACCGAGCCTCCTCACCAAGGTCCTGTCTTAACTAAGCCAACCGCAGTCGCCCGGGAATACCCGCGAGACCGGTTGGATTGCCACGTGGAAAGAGCAGTAGCAGCCTACCGSAACGCCGAAAGCTGGGGGAGCTTCATACGCTCCGTACGGGGTCGAGGGGACCTCCACCCGGAGGTGGGGAGCCTCCCCCATCCAGCAGCACGGCTTCTACAGCAGTTCCAGCAGGAGGGAACTCCCGCCACCATGTCTCCTCCTCCCTGGTCCCCGGGACGAGTAGCCGCCGCTCTAGCTCGAGGACCACATAAAKCCTCCCTCAATGGGATCGGTTTCCTGCGAGAGGAGTATGCAGACATGATGGATAAGCAACAGTGGACAGTACTCCCAGCACGGTTGATCAAGGACGTACCAGGCCTACGGCTAAGCCCTTTGGGCCTAGTTCCGCAACGGGGGYGGCGGGATAGGATGATATCTGATTACAGCTATTTTGGGGTCAACGACGAAACCCATCCTATAGCGCCAGCKGAAGCGATGCAGTTCGGACGGACCCTGCAAAGGCTCCTCCAACGCATTCACAGAGCCAACGATAGCTTTGGACCCGTCTATATGTCCAAGATCGATCTCTCTGATGGTTTCTACCGGCTCTGGGTCAAGCCAGAGGACACGATGGGACTGGCAGTACTATTTCCCGCTCGTCCGGGCGAAGAAGCCTTGATTGGAATACCCCTCACCAATCCTATGGGGTGGTGTTCCTCGCCTCCAAACTTTAGTGCCTGCACGGAGACGGTGGCGGATCTGGCGAACACCACACTTGCCRCACCAGCGGGGATGCTCCACATGAGAGCACAGCCGCACCGTCTGGATGAGATCTCCGAATCGGCCGYAGGGGAGGAAGCACCACCGCAACACGATCTTAGGCCCCTCCTCCCCGCACTTCCGTCCGCAACGAATCYGCAGCGGAAGCCGGTCCGATACTGGGATGTATATGTGGATGACTTCTGCGGACTGGTACAGGGGAACAGGTGGACCAGGCGGGCGGTGAAAAGAGCCCTACTGCATTCGTTGGACCGAGTCTTCCGCCCCCTTGATGACCAGGACACACAGTACCGACAGGAGCCCGCYTCGCTCAAAAAGCTGTCCAAAGGGGATGCCACGTGGGCGACRACAAAGGTGATCTTGGGATGGTTGATAGATACAGTACACAAGACCATCACACTCCCTGAGCACAGRGTCGAACGCCTCCGCATCATCCTCCAAAGTGTCCAACCCACACAGAAATATGCCAAAGTATCCGACTGGCATAAACTATTAGGAGAGCTTCGATCGATGTCCATCGCTTTACCGGGCTCCCTGGGCCTCTTTTCACTGCTGCAAGAAGCTTTGCGGCATAAGGAGGAGAATCGYCAGCGGTTGCGGCTAACCGCAGCTCTACACAGCTTCCTGGCGGACTTTCGATGGCTCGCTGAGGATATCGCTTCTCGTCCCACCAGGATTGCAGAGCTCGTGCCAGATATTTGGCCGGCCACTATTGGAGCCTGTGATGCAGCGGGGGACGGGATGGGAGGGGTGCACTTCATTCCCTTGCCAGGGGGAGACATCCAGCCGATCTATTGGCGGCAACGATTCCCCCCTTGGGTCAGGAGGGACCTCGTCTCTTTCTCCAATCCCAGCGGTTCCATCACCAATAGTGAACTAGAGCTCGCAGGGTCCATTGGTCACCTAGATGTACTTGCACAAACAGCTAAGGTCRCTGAACGGACAGTCCACAACCTATACGACAACACGGCTACGGTCTCTTGGCAACGCAAGGGTGCCGCCACCACAACGGGGCCCGTCGCGTACCTTCTTCGGTTGCAATCCCTACATCAAAGGATGTTTCGCTATKTCCCCTTACACGATTACATCCCCGGGCCCGCCAATGTTATGGCGGACACCTTGTCTCGAGCTTGGCACCTCGACAACTCACAGCTCCTCCAACATTTCAACCGCTCGTATCCACAGAAATTGCCTTGGATCGAATGCCAGCTGAGAAAGCCTCTGTATTCTGGACTGATCTTGGCACTATCCAGGAGGAGATGCGATCCTGTGTTACTGAAGGGTACTCCYGAAAGAAGGATGCCCATTGGAACTGCTGGCTTAGCTTCTGTGTGTCGCAAAGCATTGACCCTTTCCTCCGAGCTTCCACGGACCCAGTCCCGTATCTGCAAGTCTTCGGAGCCAGGTACCAAGATGGTCGCCTCTCTCCCAGCAAGAAGCGAGCTAGAGCTCATACAKTTACGGACGCCATCAGATCAGTGGGCCAGAAGATCACCCGCATGGGGTCCCYGGATCCAAGACTCAATCGCTTCGGCGATTTAGATTATAGACTAGCCGCTCAATTCAAAGCGTATCGAAACCGGGATGAGCCACCATCGCGGGTCAAGCCAGTTCCTATTACGCTTGTTATTCACGCCCTGAATTTTKCTTATCACCAGCGTCCTACTCCGGAGCGACAGGCTGTTGCGAATATGATTTGCATAGCCTTCTTCTTTTGCCTGCGACCKGGCGAATACACGGGGACGACGTCTGATGACCAAGCCTTTTCACTCGACGATGTTGCCTTCTTCATTGGTTCTCGTCGGCTGAATCCCACCACAGCCACAGACCATGAAGTGCAGGCAGCAACGTCGATACAATTAACTTTCACTACTCAGAAAAATGGGATCAAAGGCGATATAATAGCCCATTCCCGTAGTGGGGATCCGTTGTGTTGCCCCGTTACGGCTGTTATCCGCCAATTCCTTTTACACCGCTCTGTCCAACGCCCCTTTGACGGGACGATAAAATTGGCAAGTTATTATAACCGACACCAAACCAACGTGAGAGTCACAGCGTCCATGATCACTACCACACTACGGTGGCACGCCGCGATCCTGGAACACACCACTGGAATCTCCCCCAACGCTCTCAGCGCTCGCTCCCTTCGAGCCGGGGGGGCCATGGCGCTCCTCCAAGGACGTTGCGACTCTAACGTCATCAAACTACTAGCGCRCTGGCATAGTGATGCCATGATGAGGTACCTTCATCAACAATCGGTACCCTTGTTCCGGAACCTGGCAACATTAATGTTCAACAACGGCACCTACAGCTTCCTCCCTGAAGAATCCGTTCCTGCGGCTCCGGCGACCTAATTTGCCGCTCCTTCCGTCGCGGTTCGGGCGCCTCCCTTCACCGCCGCCGCCTTCCGCCGTCTTCTCTCTTGCTCACCAGTCGCTGCATACTCCCACCCTCGCTTTGCTCCCTCCCTGTCGCCTACTGGCACAATGGCAGCTGGTACTAACAGTATACGTAAGCCGGTGGGGGGATCAGCAGGCRGCTCCGGGTTCCACAGTACTAACCCTAATCCCCCTCCCCTCTCACGGGACAAAAGGGTTAGGGTTACTACTCTGGATTCCCTTAACACCTGCTTAACCCACCAGCCTCATCTATCCTAGCTAGAACCAGTGGATCCGGGAAACTCAACAAGGGACTCGTTACGTAGGCTGTTAGCGTGAGCGAACAGCCTTGAGTGAAATAAACGTACGAAATCCCCTGCGGCACAGTATTACAGTAATATGTATGTATGTACTATGTACTATGTATTACCCTCCAAAATCCTATTGCTTGTGATACGGACAGACGATATGGCGGGAAAATAAAACCCAAGTTCCGTCTCTCCAGTCATGTACGAGTTCTACCAGTACCAGGAACAGTACCCTACGCTACGTAAAGTTCGAACTGATTCGAACTGATACTCAAAGTCGCACCAGAGCTCATGATTCTAATCGTACCGTACGATTACCGTTACAATCACCACCAACACAATCATTACAATTGTGATTATTTGTCACCTCATCGAACGATCTGAGCAGCAGGAATACGTGCGGTAGATGGTAGAGGGAAAATTTCGACCGGATCGCAACCACTTCCCTATAATCAGCAGCAGTAGCAATACCATTAGCAGCAGTAGCAGCAACAAGGTTGATGACGAAAGCGACGCTCAACCAAACAAAATGAAATCATCGGATTTAGAGTCGGCAGTCGGCAACGATGCCAACACCGACAGTAGTTTCTCCTCCAATGCGCATGCTTCTACTGTTGAACACTTGGCGTCGGATACTGTGTCGGCTGTGAGGGCTTTTGTAGAAGCTTTGCGGATCGAGTTCCAGGCCGATGCACGACTTCCAACAAAACTGCGGCCAACGATGATACCTCTCTACACAAGAATGAAAGAACGCGGTATTGTCGAACAAGTTCGCGCAATTTGCCTCCGAGAACAAATAGAAATGTCGCCATCACTAAAGCCAGTAGATCAGAAGAAGGAGTGTATCGATTGCGATAGCAAGCACGAAGAGAACGAAGATATTAGGGAAGGCCAAAGCGACTCGTTTCGGCGAGAGCGCCACAGCATCATGCTGGAAGTTGCACTGCCTCTCGCTGAAGTGTTGGCCAGGTGTTACAATGTATTGGACGCTCTCCCAGACGAGAAACCACAAGTGCACTCCAATGACCCAAAGAAGCCGAGTTCTATTCCGAAGGCTCGTCATCGGAACAACAGAAACCGCCCAAAACCACCCCGAGGAATGTTATCCATTCAAGACTATACTGACGTGGCTTGCTTGCTCGAATTCATGGTGTGTACCGGAATACTTCCCTCCTTCGACGAATTAAAATGGGAATCGGGATCGATGGGTACAGAGTGTACCAACAAGAACCAAGCGACAACACCCACGTCTTCCTCTATCATCGAGGAACGAATACGAACAAAGTTGCCAAAATCATTGGCGGGGCGGATACCCAAAAACGCTCTGCGGTGGGGGATACTTTTGCCATCGTTGTCAAGATCATCGATGTCGAAGAGAGCATCCAATGACTTGTCACTTCTTGTTCATACCACCGAAACAGTGGCAAAGTTGGTTTTGTTGGATCGCTTCCGACCAATGTTATTTCCGAGGCACGTGGTCGATCTCTACGAAGCGATCTTTTGGGCGGAATTTCATGCGGCCAACGGGATCGGGTCAAAGCAAGGGCGCACCAGCCAAAGGGAATCGAGCGAGGATGTGACTACAGACAACGCAGGGCAAAAAAACAGCATGCACAAAAAGAATATTGTTGATACAGAATTTTATCGGGTTTTGGGATTGTCGCTGCCATCATTCTCGTGTCCGCCGTCTACAGAAGGTAGGACAAAGATAACAGCTGCTGTAGTCGATCCAACCGTTCGAGCTTCAGCCTACCAAACATTGCTATCGCCATCGTGTTCGCTATCACAAGGTACAAAAAGCCAAAACACGTGGCTTCGAAGGCGTATCTCGGCACTCCTGACGGAATTGGCCACACGTGATGTTCGGGGACTGGCAGCAATCGTCACCGTTTTTGTGCCGGTGGTTTCTTCATCAAACGATCAAACCTCATTGATAAGCGGCGCTGCAAAGCGGTTGGGTCGAACTTTGGTAGCTATGACTTCGTTTTCTTCGTCATCGAACGAACAAGAACAAAGGGAAAAGGGGGCAATGCAAGGGAGTCTTTGTCATCAACTTTTAGCTTTGCTCACAAGTGCCTTTCCAGTGATAACCGAGACCGCTGGAACGAGTACTATGAGTAGGAACATGGTCATCCCACCTCGTTCCATGGCAGTGATTCAAACTGCTTGGGCCGTGTTGGAACAACTGTCACAACAAGTGATCGACGATCACATCTTGGGGGCATGGGCAAATCGATTGTTTTACAGTGATGACATGAGGGTGAATATGACATGTGGAAACAGCATCCAAGGAACATTTATACATCAGAGTATTCGACAAATCGGTGCGCTTTGCGCGTTTGTACCTCCCCATTCAAGTTCTGCTCTCAGGATATTGCAACAAATGTTTCTGGACAGGAACTCTTTTCCCAACAAAATTTCAATCTCGAGCTGTGATAACAAAAATGATAAGAGCAATTGCAATATTTTAGGGCAAATCCTTCGCGTGGCAATGCTCACCTCCCCTTCATTGGGAGAAACAAGCCCGTCGGCTTCCAAAGATGCCGAGTGGACCCTTCTGTGGCTCACACAAGCCCTTTACGGCGACGATGAGAAATTTCGAGACCGCATCGTAGATGCATGGATTTCTGCGCTGGTACCCACAGAATGGGACTTGGAAGGCTTCCGGTTCGTTCGCACAACTCGTGCACCAAAGGCGTTGAATAGCGGCATCGGTGCAGAATTCTTAGAAATAAAACACCACCATCGGTTAGAAGATCGAAGCGAGATTGAAGACTTTGCTGCGTTGGTTGAATCCACTACCGAGCGCGCAGAGTTTTTCGTAAACAATGTGCTTGTCGTCTTGGCACCCAATACTTCAATCAAATGCACTGACAATAGTGACGCCAAAATGAAACCCAGTCAGTCTACGCCGCTATCACAGGGGCTGCCATCAAGAATATTTAGATTGCTTCTGCGTGAATACATCTCGTGCGAAGAGAAACACCACACTGGCATGAGCAGCAGCAGCGCAACATCGAGATTAGTTGCTACCATTCTCTTGCCCATTTTGTGCGAGAAATGCCCACAAGAGCAACTGTTGTTTGGAGAGAACCGAGAAAATATGATCGGACTGGTTAGTCTTATACGAGAAGTATTGTCAAAATTAGCAGCAGCACCTTCTGATCTGTGCGCCAGTACTGGAACCGACGAGAAAAGTAACGAAGAGTACACCAATCGATACGAATTCTTGAAATCCATAGCATCCATCCTTTTGAGCATGCTAATCGCTGTAATGGAACTCGGTTCAAAACTTTGGTCTTTGGAGGAAGAAGAACTTCTTCGGTCCTTTCTTCCAATACTCAAACCATTGTCGCTTCCAATTGATAAACATGACCGAAACAACAAAGACGAGATGCGCGAGTATGCAGCAATGGCCGATATGGCGGCATACGCCATGGCAATGATTGCTTGCCGTGGATCAAACAATTCTGAGCTCCAAGAAGGGGACATGGACACAACGACCCAAAAAATCCTTTCCCATTCAAAGGAGGACCGTCTGCGAAATATTCTGAAGGATGCCGAGGCGGACCTCGGATCTACGCAACCGCCAATACGAGCGAGAGGAATGGTTTCGCTAGGAAAACTGGCTCGTGGTTTTGCAGGAACACTGTCGAGTACACAGACGATTCCGAAGCTAGTCATGGAGCTCGATGAAGCCGGAGAAGTGTTGGGGGGCGACAGGGCGCATGATTTCTGGGTATACGAAGTCCTACGTTTGTCAATGATCGCCCTTGGTGACTCCGAATCATATGTCTATCTGGCCGCGGTGCAGACCATCGTTGCGGTCGGTGACCTGTGCCCCCGGCATATTCTTCCGCTCATTGCCTCCGCAATTGTCGTAGGGGAGCTTGATTCTCTTTCAGTATCAAAAAATAGCATCAATGCAACACCAATTCGTTTGTCACAAGAGCAAATCATCAAGTTGACCGAAGCGCTCATTTTTATTATTCGCAGAAGGGCCGTTACTGATGAGTACGTTCCAATTATAGTCAACCTGATGCTCCATGGAACGGCAATAATCGAGAAGGACGAAGCTGTGAAAGCTGCCCGCATTACTGAAAAAGAAAAGAAATTGATACACAGAGAAACAGCCAAATACTTTGAAACCAGTGTTAGCGACGACGAGTTGAACCAAAAAGAGTTGTGGGAAGAGAGGGATGTGCTCCTAAAGACGGGCGGCCCTGTTTTTGATGTAGAGGAAACAGAGGTTGTGCGGTCCCTGCGGATCTCGATTTTATCGGAACTCTTGGCCGAGTCTTCGTCGGCAGCCTTTGCGCCTTTCCTAAAAGCGATTGTCCGTCTAGTTGTCGATGCTCTCCAGCTACAGTCTCATTCAAGGGCAGTGACTAGATCGGCAGCGCTTCTGGCAAGGGAAGTTTATGCGAAGGTGCTGTCGGAAGGCTGGGACCTGTCCAACGCGTTGGCCGCTGGCGGGGTTGTAGATCGTTCATCTTGTGCAGTCATTCCTGTTTCAGTGGCTCTGGTAGCTAGTGGTGAGGAGGAAGTCTTGTGTGCCATTCTCAAAAAAGGAAGCAGTGACTCAATCTCCAAGGCCACGGACCCCACCCTGGTGAGTCGGTGCCGGGAAGCTCTTGACCTCAGGGTTCAAGCCGAAGAAACAGGGATATTCACTGCCGCCATCCTGGTCTTGGAGGAAGACAAAAAGCTTGGCGAATTGCCAGGAATATTCCGTGAGTTGATATCGGTTGGAGGGGAATCATCACTTGGCATCGACGGCGAAAAAAATATTTTTCAGCTAAATCCAATTGAAATGCTAGAATAGATAGAACAAAGAACAAATCATGCCTGTGAATCGCAATTGATGTTTTCCTTTACTTCAAATGTTTCATAGCGTCGAATGGTGGTAGAACCGTAGTAACAAATTTTGTTTTGACGACCCAAGTAAGGATAGAAATCAATGCTCATGTTCATTATCTCTATCCTTCCAAAACTAAATGTATTCCTCGCAGTGAATTTTTAGTTGCCCTAATGGAACGCAACACTACGACAAAGTACTGGGTATGTTATGCTCAGGAATAAAAGAAATCATTTTTATTGCATTTTTTTTTTCGTGGAAAGAAAACTACAAAACAAAAGAAGGCCAAGTTTTAATTGAGCAACCAGAGGATAACTTTTCTCCAATGATCATCTATGATGATGATATGATCTTGGTGGTGGATGGTTCAAAAGTTGTACTGGCAGTAATTCTTCGTCAGAGATGGCGCTAATACGGAGTCCAAAGTATTTCAATAGTTGCAACATAGTTCGCGAATAGATTTTAGTTGGTTTTCGTTTGTATTCGCACCAGGGTATTGGTCTTTACCATTCACTATCTATATTTTCTAATTAGAACACGACGCACCCTGAGGCTCTTCGATATTTCTTCGTTCAACAAATGGTTGTTAGTTGAGTTTCGTTACATTCTTATTTCGACTTGGATTTTTTGGACGCCGTTTTGGCCTGGAGTTCCGACAATATTCCGCTTACGGACAAACCAATACCGGACCATCCCGTCAGCGAGAGCGAATGCCCCTTGAGGAAGATAGACAGCAAGACAGAGAAAATCTTGCGCGTTGTGGTTACCGTCGAAAGGATGAGAGGATCGAAGTTGGCGATCGTGTAGAAAATAAAGGACTGGCCGACGGCGGAGCAGAGAGCAAATCGAGCAATCTTTGACATGATTTCTGGATTTGCCAATAAAAAGGCTCCCCCGGTTGCAATTTCTCCACAAAGTCCAGCAATGACGACGGCTGTCAAGCACATAAAGAGGTTCGTCCAAAACATGAAATCATATGGCTTGGGCTTGACACCAACCTTTGCAGTTTCTGTTTTGAGGCGTTTCTGGAATCCGGCTGTTACGCCGTCCAATACCAGAGACAAGACAATGTAAAAGACACCCATCAACGAGTTGTCTCCGCCAGGTCCTTTCTTTTTACCCATTGAGACAATGGCGGTTCCTCCAATGATAGCTGCAACCTGCAGATACTCTCGGATACTGTAGGTCGCCCCTCCCAACAAAAGAGACCCAGCCATGACCGGTGCCATCTTTCCGGACTTGGCAAGGGTGGCGACCGGAAAGGAAAGGCCATTGGCCAATGCCAAGCTAGTGCAAGCCTTCGCAGACACCTGAGCGGCCCCGCTGATTCCAAACATTCGAAGAGGGATTCCTTTGGTGGGTCCGGTCAACTGCATGCCCAAAAATCCAACAATGACGTTTGCGAGCGCCTCCATTACCTGAAGAAACCATGCTTGCTTAAAGGAATTCMCATCAGGAGAAACATAGCGAAATACATCTTCCTGCAGGGATCCATAATACAAAAAGGCGGCATAAATACCGCCGGCGCCGATGAGCAGCTTTACGCTGTCGGGAAGGCCGGTCTTGTCGGTCGGTGCCGAAACGGAGGAATCACCACCCATGATTGCAGTGACTGTATTGGAAGGCGTTTCGACGGATACGGGACTTCCTTGAGCTCTGTTTATCAAGTCGTGAGAATTTGTGTTGCATCAGGTGAGGAAGAAGAGAGCGTGAGTCAAATGAGACAGGACAGCTCTGTTCTTGTGGCATCGCAAGTCGGTCGAGCGCAGTTTGGTAATTGGTTCAAACAAGAGAGAAATGCATTGCATTTGTCTGTATGCGTGTGTCGACCGTTGCCAGTTCCATTCAACTTCACTATAAGGAATTCGAATTCGAATTCAGAATACTTACTCGACGGTAGACGGCAGTATTGTGGAGCCCGTTTGCGACGTTGGGGCCGCTATGGATGCAGATGATGTGTAGAGGAGGGATGCGGCAGATCGAGCGGATCGAGCTTCAACCAAATTGGATTGATTGCTTTGGGAACCAGAAAGGAGCAGTAGAAGGAGGAAGGATATTATCGAGCGAAAACGGGTCGATGTTGGGAGGGACATGGAGAGATATATCGATCGTGTGTTGAAGAAGTAGCGTACGGGACACGGTGTTCACGTTATTGATGAAATTATAACCAGGGTTTTCAAATAGAACAATAGAGATTGAATAAATACAAAGTGACAATATAACAAGTGAGGACTTGCTAAAATTGGTTTTGTGTTCCAGGTACAATGAATAAATGTGTCGTTCGGATGCAATTCCGGGTGTCAACTCGGTAAAGCAACTTACATCTGGTTGGACCTGGCCGAGCGGTTATCAATAATCTGAGACGCGATTCTTCTTCTTCTCCGTCTCTCGATGTAAAATTTGATGTTGAAACGATGCTATTTTGGCGTGAACCGGACAGAATACAGAATGATCCCCTTTTCTCTCTCCTCGACGGACGAAAGTCGAAGCGCAGCAGCGCATGTACCGAATTTTGACACCCAAGCGGTCCAAACTGAAACACATTCAAGATACCGTACGACGCAGAAACGCTCAGAAGAAAAAGACACGTGGAATTTGAAACAGGGTACGATGTCATCATATTATCGTATCCTTGTAGTTTATTATCCATAAGATGATACCATACTGTACGGTAGTGTCGGTTTTTGCAAAGACAGAGAACTTTCTTGTATCGTATGAAGTTACTGTAATAATCATATGGTATTATGATACGAATAATATTTCAAGATACAGATCTTTCGTACCTGTACCTCCGCATGTATGGTACAGTACGTTCGTACTTCGTACTTCAGGAAGTACGTACCGTACTTTTTGATCTCTAAAAAATAGCGCCCTTCACGGATTTTCTGGTGGTACTTCGTACTAAACACTACGCACAGAATTCAGGCCCATCTCTAGACAACGAAAACAAACGAAAACCACAAACTGGTTCGATCCTTTACCGGCACACTGCTTGTCGAAAAGCTGGAAGGGGAAGAAAGAAAGAAATATGAACCTCCTGGCATTCCAGATCATAACCTTTTTATTCTTTGGCTTATTCATCTTCAAAGGTCTATACGGCAATCTTGCTCACGCATTTTCACTATCCACGGCTGCAAGACGAGGACGTAACAATCCGGACCATGGCAACAATGCAAACCAAAAGTACAAACCAGTAGTGGTCGTTGGGAAGATTATTATTGACGAATACGGCGATCCTTATCCGTCTTCTGGCGAGAAGAACACAATAAACAAACATGGTGATCAGAGCAGTTATGAACCGCGAGAAACAGAAGCTTCGCCACTATCCATAAGCATCGGTGGAGGTGGTCCCCAAGCTGCGTTTGGTGCCGCTGCAGCCCTTGCTGTTTGGGATTCATATCATGTGAATGGCATAGGTGATAAGAACTCCAGTGTCAGCTCAATGAAATTGACTCCTTCTTGCCAACAACCGATACCACCTGTCCTATTCCTGGCGCCAGTTGGCAAAGATTGGACGAAGTCGGAGACGATAGCATTGTTGTCAGCCCTAAATACAACCACCAGTAGAAGCAGTAGTGGTGGCGATTGTAAAGAATGCATTACCCCGGCTTCTATTACTTCGCAAGGTCAGAACAATAATATCGTTACACACTTGATTCAAAGTGAAGATAGTATAACCCCAAGGATACGGCTATGGCATGACCAAGACCAGGTGGTTCACTGGTATGCCATCAACGACTCCTTTGGTCCGAAGGGTGCCGATGGATTATGGAGAAACAGACCATCGGCAGAGGATTTGGTTTCAGTGTTGTCTACCGAAAATTGCAGTGAGTGCGATGGCATAATACTCCATGTCATTGCCGAGGCTGGAAAAGATGCTGCCGGTGGTCAATTGGATTGCCTGCCACTGATCACCGATCCAACGCTAGTGGAAAGTCACCTTTCGTTTCTAGGAATCGAACCCGTTGCAAGTGGCGAATCTATTGAAGAGGAGGATGCGTTGTCAGCAGGAACTATTCTAGAGGGCTCCTGGAAGAAAACGAGCTCGTTAGATTCGGTCTTCTGGTGCCCCGACTACGCGCTTGATCAGGCCATGAGGAAGCACAACATCTACGACACTTTCCACAAGAATGGCGGAAAGGACAAGGAATCCACATCTATCCTAGTTTCAACGAGGGACGGTCCTCGTGGAAGCCAAATCTGGTACCCGTTTGGAGACGGCAGCAGCAGGGATATTACGATCCCTGCAGCGGCCCTCTCCACCAAAAATGGCGAACCCATCGATCCCACTGGTGCTGGAAACGCCTACTCGGCGGCCATGACGGCTCTGTTAGGAAACAGTGTTCCATTAAATATAGCTGCGTCCATCGCAACAGGGGTCGGTGCGGTTGTCTGTGAATATGAAGGACTACCGACGGCCATGATCAACAAGGCAACTTGGTCCAAAATAGTAGAGCGAATCCACGAAGCAGCCACGGAAGTCAGAGCGAAACTGAAAGAAGAACACTAACTGCCCATGACAATGCCAGCTAGATCACAGCTGTTGTATCCTATGAAAAAGTCTACGACCTAAATGGTTCTAATGAAAACAAATCCATTGTGAAATCCTCAACGTGTTGAATAGTATGAAGCCGTTGCACTGCCTTTCAAATATAAATACGAGTCCAGCAACGAGCAATCTTCAAAAGAAGAGTGCATTTGCAAGCAAGGTAGAAAGAAGAAAGCAAAAAACTTGATGGCTCAATTTATGTCGAGCGTCTTGAAGGATCCCTTTCAATTTTGATATATATAGTATGAGATTATCGATGCATCCAGCAAACGAACAATTAAATGATATATCATCATAGGAATAAGTAGTGCATATTTGTCTGAATCCCGTCAGCTGTCCTGCAGCAAAATAAGCTACCCAGCCCCTTCTTCTTTTTCGGGAGATCTCCATTATCGATACTCTTCTTGGCGTTTGCGGTCGTGGATTTTGAACTGGCTACCTTCGGTATTTTTCTCTTGACAGCCTTAAATTTTTCGGGGTCAACCTCGTTCGCTCCCGTCAGCGTGCCAATTGGAAAGTCTTCCAAACTGCCGTTTTCCATTCGTTCAACAAACGTTTCTGTCTTCTTGTGCAGTTTTGTCGGTCCAAAGAAGGCCCACAAGAGGCCTAGGAGGCCACCGTGGTGGTCGGGTTGAAACATGTCTGTTCGATCACCCAAAACAAATCTTGAATAAGGCTTGTACTTGCCAAAGTTCAGATTGGTTTTTGATTCATAGTAAAAATACAACATGAGTAGTTGTTGGGTTGAGTTCTTTTTCAATTCACGGCCTCGAGGAAAACAGCAAAAGGAATTTTTCACTGCGTCTCCGGCTGCACTGTCAGAAAATTCTGCTTCCAAAAATGCAATCATTGTAGAGGTATGTGATGGATTGAAAATCGCAACCGCGGGTCCGAGTCTTATCTTGTGGGGATTAAAGAACTGAAAGTCCTCCTCAAAGCTAAAGTAACCATATGTGTCCTCTGTCATACAGTCCACGACCAACGTATCAATAGGAGAAAAGGGGACCGAATGCGCCCCGTTCTGAAAGATGATCTCGTTTGAAGTTATTGAGGTTACCCTCCCCATATTCTTCAAAACGTTTTTGATTCTCCGAAGGTTTGCCAGATCAGTGTAAGTCATGTTGGCACCCCTAAATACCCGTGGGAAATGACCGTCGTCTGGATGAACTCGTCCGAGACTCCCAGCCTTTTCCATTAACAAAAAAGCCTCATCAGCCGATTTAGCTGCTCCAAGAGGTTCAAAGAAGACCTTTGTGGCGTTTTTCCAAAAACTTTTACCAGGTTTGGGAGTCAGTGCTATCCCATCACGCATAAAGTACCATGCTGATTGAGAAACAATCCATGTGATTTGATCAGGATCTACCTTGGCATCCTCCAGTAAATAGATAAGTGCGTCGATGCCGGATTTTCCGGCACCAATGACCAGGTATTTTTGCTGTGTCTTTCCAATATATTTCGGAAGCTCATTCAAAGGAATAGTATTAACTACAGATTTATCGACTGGAAAGGGGACTCCAGTTCTCATCGAGGGAACAATCACGTTTGATTCGCTTCGTACCAATTTCGTGCATTTGACATGGATCAGGACCCCATTCTGATTTCTGATGATGTGAGTGACCTTTGAAGCTGGATCGGAATGAATTTTGGATATGGAACCATCAGTGTCCGTTGCCTCGCCTTCGTAGTTTGAGTTGAAATAAGTTCGCACTCGCCCGGTGGCTACGAGATTCTTGACAACCTTCTCGTAATATTCGCAAATTTCCTTCGCCGTGGCACGTTCATCGGTGTCGTAGACTTCCTTGCCATTCTTGTCCAGCTTTCCGAGAGGTAAGCTCCTGACCCCGTAGCTGCAGGATGGCTGGTGTAGACGAACAAATGGATATGCCTTGGTCCAGTGACCGCCAGGATCGGAATTTCGATCGACGATCACAAAGGTGATGTCATTCCGCAAATCTAGGAGCGTATCGACAAAAGAAAGGCAAGCCGTTCCGGCACCAACAATTAAATAATCGCAAGTGACTTCAGTTTCCGTGACCGGCGCCATCTCTTCCGTTGAATCCATACTATTTGCAGTGAGAAATCCTATGCACTTCACGTGGTTTATAATTTATTGACTTATTGCTTGTTAGGTGGAGGTGAGGTGAGATTAGAATCGACCAGGGATATTTCCCTTCTCACCATGATTAGATCGCAAAACGCTCGTCAACGCACAGAATTAAAATTTTTTAGTTTGCATGCAGGAAATGCGGATTCGAAGAGTGTAGTATAGCCCAGGGTTGTAAAATATAACCTCTGGTACAGCCCTCGGATATTCATAATATGTTTGGTGTACACCCTAAACGAAAATGGAATTCATAATTGAAGAGAATATCTGTAGAACAGATACCTTGATCGAAGATGTTCTTACAAATAATTTTCCTTTATTCACTTCAGTAATTATTCCTTGGAAAAAACAAATCAACGTTAAATGCATGTTAAAAAGAATAATGTTTCATTTTCCGTCTTTTCAATAAGTTTTTTAAATATGTATTCCTACCGGGGAAATCAGCAATTTGAATTTTTTTGAAGGCCGTATACCAAGTACAGTACGAACCCAGTAACGATCTAATCCAATACAACTAGAACCGGTATGTTCGTTCTTTAACAAAAATATGCGTTTAGGTACTCATAATCCTCAAAGAAGATTGATGGGGCTGCATGCACTAAGTCAAAGCAGTAGAAATGCTGTATCGCAATCTCGTACACATCGAAAATATATAATAAAGCAAAATGGTGAATCTGAATGAACATTTGAACATGTGCTTGACCAAATAATTGCTCACTATTTTGGTTTTATATTGCTGATATTGGTTCCAACTGGAGCAATTGTAGCGTGCCTTGTGGCTTTGCCGACAACAACCTTACGCATTTCTTGGGCAAACTGGAGTGTGCATGCGGTGGTTGAGGGTTCTTCGTCTCTCGAATTTACACAGGCGATAACAACAACCTTCGTGTCAGCTTCTAGACTGTCGCTTAGGATATGTGTGATAGTAGAATTCCGATACGGCACAGCCCGCTGGTACTGATTCCGTGCCAGGACGACTTCCCGAAAAGTATTCAGCGACTTGTTACTAAACTTCCAGTCTTCCCGAAGCTGCTCAGGAGATGGACTGGAGGAAGAATTTCGTTTGGAAGTGGCCGAGGAAGAAACGCCATCAATAGATCCAAAAGGTCGGTTGGTCACGATTTCTGAAGAGGCTAAGTCCACGAATTGCATCCTTCCTGTCGTCGTTACACCCGAACAAATATTCTTCGAAATAATCTTCAGGGATGCAACAACATGACTATCAAGCTCGTACGCCCGATGATCTACCAAGTCTTGTTCCGTCAACCGGCGAGTTCGCCTGGTCAAACTCTCTGTCCACACGCGTAAAACGTCTTGATAGGATGCAACTGTGACCGAAAGAATGCCACGAAMAACAGTTTCTCCATCACGGTTAGTCTTGATTTCTAGCTTGGGGCGCGATGAAGAGACTGAGTTAGCTCCCATGGGATGCTGTTGTTTCTCTTCTGCGGTTCCTGTTGGTTTCAGATCCTGCTGCTGTCGCTTGCTCTTTCGAGACTCTTCGACCTTTCCGTGTTCCTCACCGAACTTAGTACCGGCCAAGAGATCAGTCAACCGTTCGTCGTGAACCTCAACTAGATTCATTGTCACAATGTCCTGGAATCGATCGCGCCTTTGCTCCAGGATTGAAAAAAGCTGTCTCATTGCTTGCAAATGGATTCCTTCGTTTTCTATGGAGACCGATCTGTCTACGGCATTGAGGCGGATGTCACCGAGCATAGTTTGGGTCTTTCCAGAATTTACTTGACCGTAAGTCATGACACAAATCTTGAAGCCTTCAACCACGCTTGCGCAAGCGGCTTCAAATTCGGCATATACATCTTCATGACTCATGTCGGAGGACAGTATTCCATCGAATTCGAAGCTTAGCTGAGATTGATTCGTGTCAGATATCTTGTGTCCCTTTTCTGAAGAATTTTGATGAAGAACAAGAATCTCGTTTGACACCATTTCTAGTGTCGCTGAATGTTTACTATCGTGACAAGAAGCTCGCTCTAACCGGCAGTAGACCCGGATAGTACCACGTAGATCTTGCAATTCGTCGAGTAATTTTCGTCGCCTGGCACTTTCCATGGCGAGATTGGAGCGAAGGCGATCGACTTCCTCTGTTGTACCCACATTGCCTGCAGAAGTATTCAGCTCAGACGATACGAAGGTATTCGGCGGTTGCTGATTAATAAGGTCTTCCTGTTGCTGCTGCAACACAAATTCCCGAATCCTTTTCCGCTCGGTTTCTAAGGCTTCAGCAACGGCAAACCGCTGGACCTCAGCAGCAACCGCTCGCGTTTGCCAATGAGCCACCATTTGCTCCGCTTCCTTGATCTGCTTCTTGCGGAGGGCGCTGGTTTTGCGTTCCATTTCCAAGCGTTCTTCAGCGATCCGGGCCTTTGCCATGGCTTCGGCTGACCTTTTTTGAGCCGTGGCCGCCGCCTCGGCGGCTTTGTGGGTGACTGTGTTATTCCAATCCTTACTGTTGCTGTTTTCAGCACTTTGAATGGCCTGTTCGGCAACTTTGACGGCACGGGAAGCCTCTGCTCGAGATTCATCCAATTCTACCCTCATTCGTTCCAGGGCCAAATGCAATTCTTCAACCAGGTCTTGATCGAATCCGACCCCGGTAATTGAAGAGACAATCGATCCATCCATGTCATCCATGTCACTCATTGCGGCTTCTCCTTGGTTGTGGTAATGATTTTTGGCGTTCGCGGTACTCAGGGTAGTGGAAATGGGCGTATGAAGTGTTGTATTGGAGGAATTAACGTGAGCACCGGTCGCCGTAGTAGTCGGTGTACTCACAGCAGGATTTTGGTTGTTCAAAGAGGTCTTTGATACAAGCTTTGACTTCGTCGCCATAGGGATTTCTAAAACCATCTTCCCTCTCTTTGTAGCAGCGGAGGACGATATTGTGTTCAAATAGGTGTCGTGAGCATTATCATTATTGCAGTTGTTGGCACCTCGCGAACGTGTGGAGGACGGTAAGGATGCCAGCGGAGGATCGTCGACTTCAGATCCGGTGCGACTGCTTCCCCCATTGGCAGTACTTTGTTGCGGCTGGTGCTTTGAAGAGTTGCTATTGCTGTTGTTCTGGAGAGCAGTGAGATTCGTTCCAGGGTGAATGGGAGGCGGAGTACTCCTTCGCATGTTGTTCCGGGGAGGTTTGCTACTGATTATGCCATTCGTTAAAGGTGCACCACCGACACGGGCCGTCACTACCGGCAGGGGAGCGTTTTGCTGTTGTTGCCTTTTGTTGCTACTTGATCTTACGCTCCCTCCATTACCATTGGTTGTTTGGGAGTTGGTAGCGGTGAGCGCAATGTCGGGAATGGAATTGTTGTGCGGGTCACCTTTCCAAGATTGTGCCGTCAAGTCTGACTTGATGCTCCGAGCAATGCTCCGACTGCTATCCCCACCACCAGCTCCCTGATTGAGCGGTAATAATTGCTGTTGCTGTTGTTGAGAAAATGAATGGTGGCTGTATTGCTGGTGCGGGAAGGAAGTGTTCGGTGTTCGTGGTGTGAACTGTTGTGATTTCATGCTCTCTCCCTCTTCTAACAATGGAACATTGAGAAACCTCGAAAAAGCCGTCGCAAACTTGTCTCGATCTAAGCGCGTCGGAGCTTCAATATCTAAAGAAACAGCATTTTTTCTATCTTCGGAGTGTATATCGACTGTCACCAATGAAAGGATCCGAGATGTCTCGCAAGGATTTCGCCTAGATCGTTCGTTGACCTTTCCCTTCCGCACGGCTGTAAAGTGATCCAAGGGTACCACCACATCCTTTTTCTTACCCCATACTAAAACGCGGGTCTTGTTCTTACTCTGGTTGTGCGTGGGTATCTGATGATGAGATCCAGAAGAGAGCAAACTGCGGTGGGCATCGTGGTCAGATGGAGTGCCAGCAGCACTGGAATGGTTCCCACCGCCACTCAAAAACCGAGACAAAGCGCCCAGTGAACCCCGAGAATGCCGACTTGAAACGCTTCTGGAAGAAGAAAAGTTTTGAGGGCCATTCAAGTTGGTAGTGGAGGGATCGTCGCTGCTGCTGTGCAAAATTTCAGAGCTATCCACGTACAAGCACTTAACATAGCGCAGATTTGATTTTCCATTTTGATTGATTTTTCGTACGGCCACCCCGTAGATATCCTCGCACAGTCGCTGTTCAAAAAGAGCCTGTTCTTGACTGTCAGGAAAGGCTTGAGAAAAATGCTGATGCTGTCGAGAAGGCGAATTTGAAATTATTTGCTGCTGGTGCCAATCATTTGAATCGCTAGCAGGTATCATGCCTTCGCTGTGATTAATCGTGTTGTTGATTCCGGAACTGTTATAACATCTTTCCGGTTGTCGAGACGGAGATGTTTCCAAAATCTGTGGATGTGGATGCAGCTGCTGTTGTCCCAGTGTTACCTTTCCATTCGGAACCGTCCGAGATCGAGTTAAGGGTATTGTTGAGTCAACATAAATGTTGGCAACTGGTAATGGTGTTGAATTACTACTGTTGGTTCGATCATGACCACTTTTGCCGGTACAGATTTTTGTCGACCCATTGGTGGGAGAAGTCGTTGCCATGCTAGGATTCGGCGAAATTACTTCCTTATTATTGATATTGCTGGTGTTGCTCTTGTTCGCGAAATTCATCGAGGAAGACCGTGCTGTCGATGTCGATATCACTTGTCGTTCTTTTCCTTGCATTTTCCAACGGTGAATGGATTCGCCCGATGATCCTTGGTTGCTAAGCTTGTCGTTCTCTACGTGAGTATTTGCAGTCAACTTTGTTTTTGAAATTGTATTTGATAATGGAGTTCGTATTCATTCGAATCAAAAAATGAAAATTGAATTGTGTTGCCGACGATCTTTCAAGACCTGAACAGAAGCACTGACGGCGACAGGAACCAATAACGAAGAAAGGAGACGAATGTTATATTGGTATTGGTATTTTAGAAGGATTTCTTCTCTACCTCACCAATCTCACGCAAACGATACTTTTTTTTTTCCTTTATCGCGCTCGGTGAGTCGGGTCCTTCGGTTCCGTTCTATTCCGCAAGTCAATCGTGCTATTGCAGTCAGGAGGGTGCTGAATGCTCGCGCTATGTTTTCGAATTTCCAAATTTATCAACAGCACACTGTTTTGAACTTTTCTTGTCTCCCGTTTCCTGACACTGATAAAGAATTGCGAATTAATTGTATTGCAGAGACGAATGGTGAACAAAGCACAAAGTACGAGCACTGGGGCAAGAGGGGCCTAAAATCGAAGAAGTGCAGGACTGCTGCGACTACGGAGGAAGAGGGTGTTTGTTGTTTTCGAAGACGTACTAATTGTTCTGTACCATACCGTACGTACCGTACTTCTATCCTCGAGCAATCGTTAACCGGTGAATAATACTGTAATATCGAATACGAATGAGAGGGAAAAACAAAAACACAGATACGTACCGGTAGAAGTAGTACGAGTGAAGTCCGTACTCTCCTTCTTCATTCTGTGTGTTGTGCATACTACTATGTTACCCTACGGTAGGTACGTACGAGTAATCATATTCAGGGAAGGATGTTCTCCGGCTCCTCCGCAGGCAGAAAATTCTACGATACTAGTAGTACCGTACGTACCAAACCGGTACCTCGTACCGTATGTAGTCGATGAACAACCGTGATATGTTTCATTCGTTTGAGCCCTCTTGTACCCCCTGTACGTTTAAAGGTACGGATAAACCGAAACATGATCCTTTCTAGGGGTTGTAAAATGGCCCTTTCGCAACTAAAGGATTCCCAAAAAGACTGAGTATTGCTTAAACGTAAAGTACTCAACACTCTTTGGGTCTGTGCATACAACTACTGTTACTCCCAATCGACGACTTCAATATGTCAGGCGTCGATGTCGGTAAGGCCGCTGATGAAAAACACGACGCCACAAACGTCCTATTGAACGCCATCGAGGGCCTTGCATTTGAAGAGACGGCATCGGTGAACACGCACGGAGCACTCGCCAAAAGCGACAGCGTAACCGTGGGAAATACAGGAGAAATCCGATATGAAAACGTGTGGCAAAAGATGGATGGCAAAGCCCGCATCGGAGCAAAGAAGCTGTGGGACGATACATTTGGGGACGCCATGCCATGTAAAGTGAAGAACGAACGCCTCGGTGCCCTCTGTGTCGTCGCTTTCAGCGGAGACGAAGTGGTGGCCGTCTCTACCGTTGTCATCGAAATGAACAGTTCTTTATATTGCAAGGTTGGGTGGCTTCGATGTCTTGTCAAGGAAGAATTTCGACGTAGAGGTATTTTCACTGAAATTATGAGTCGATGCAAAATAGCCTTAGAGGAGTGGGCTATAGAAAACCCCCTTGCGGGCCTCTTGGCTATGGGTGTTATGTTGGAATTGAAATTTGACGGGAAAAATTTGAACAACAAAGATCCCGTGTGGCCCAAAACTGGTTTGACCCTGGTAGGCTACACCCAGCGAGGTGTACAGATTCGGATCGCCTGGTTAAAGCAAGCTCGCGTGGAGTTTTAGATTGCTATACATGGAGGCTCTACATAAAGGAAGATCGAAAACGTTGAAAGAACACAAATTCATGGGAAAATCCACTTGGTTCAAATGAAATTTACACATTGTAGAGATTGTGTGCAATTCATTGCTGGAGTAGCGCTAAAAGCATGAAAACCAAGAAATCAATATGTCACTAGTCATCTTGAATAAAAGAATCCATTATTTCCAGTTTTTCTTGCCTCAGATCTAATAGCTAGTAGTTACTTGAGAGCTCGTAAGTTATGGAGGTTTGGATGAAGCATCAGTGGCTGAAACTCAATGATACCATTATTTGTGTTCGGGATAACAATATTTCTCACACAAGCTAGTAGTATTGTGGAGCGCTGTGTGTAGAAAGCTCCTCGGGTTGTAATATCTAGCCTTGACTGTTTGATGATCATCGCTGAATGGTGAAAATGTTCCAAAATCGAATTGTACTGAAGTTAAGTAGAAGTACATGTTGAAGTGAACAACCACAGGTATTCGTTTTGCACAAAAATGCAATCTTATTTAGTTGTCGGCGCTAATTTGGAGTAACAAGGGATAATTCCATAATTGATCAAGGGATCTGATAGGCTGATCAGAAAGATCAAAATTGTCGAAAATGGCACAGCACGAGTTTTCCCCCTTGAAATCCAATTGTATCGAGAAAATTGGTTTCAATGGGGTCAAACTGGATTTCAAGGGGGTAAAACTCATGCTGTACCATTTTTGATAATTTTGATCTGTCAAATCAGCCAATCATATTGCTTGATTCCCTCAAAATATTGATATTATCACTAAATCAAAGTTAGCGCCGAAAACCAAATGCTGCAAGATCAACCCATGAACACCTGTCAAGGTCGCGCCTAGTCAGCAACTCTCTTCAAAAATCTTCAATTTTTATGCCAATTTTCAATTTTCTTTTCCGATAACATCTGAATTTCCCTCAATTTCTCTGTTCTCGCTTCGTTGCCCTCTGACTACCGGAACGAGTACGCACAAGTAATAGGCGCAAAATCGTATTGAAGTTGTACTTCTTGTTTCTGTGCAACAAACATATTTCTAATTATTAGAATTATCTCGATCAACTAGAAAGTAGCACTATCTGTATTCGATTGCATTTTGAAAGGATGGTATGGAGTCTCTCCCTTCTACCTTGCGCGATAGTGCTACTTCTAGCCTCTAGAAACGCGATGGCTTTCATTCCATTCACAAAGGTTCATGCTAACGATTGTGCAAGACACTCGCACACTCTGTTACAAGCCATCGAGGAAGCCTCCTTTGGGATGGGTTGTTTCTGGGAACCTGCAGAAGAATTGCTCAAGGTTGATGGCATCGTAGACACCGTTAGCGGATACACGGGCAACAAAAAATTCGATGAGGATCCCTCCAAAACAATCCCGTCTTACGAGTCAGTCTGCTACGGACGAGATTGGGTTGAGGGTGTCCGGGTAACGTATGACACCGACAAAATTTCCTACGCTGAATTGCTCGACGTTTTTTTCGAAATTCAAAAGCCCCAACCGGGATCCCGACAGTATAGCTCTGTGATTTTTCCTCACAACGACGACCAACTGGAAATAGCACAGAACTGGAAAGAAACGAGCCGGGAAAGGGATTCGGATGGTTTTAAAAACGACTGGACAAGCATCGATTTCCCGCGTACCAAGTTTTATGCTGCCGAGGGATACCACCAGCGATATTGGCAAAAGCAACGGCCGCGCTTTGCCTTCATCTTGGCAATGCTCGGAGTAACCACAGGATTTGCGGATCGACTATATGATCCCTCCCTTCAGGAAACGGTGAAAACTTTCGCTAACGGAGCTGTGGTTGCAGCCGGACTGGCAATTACTGCCGAAAGATTCCTGGATTCCAAGGTTTTGGAATTAGATTAATTTTTTTCGGATCATGCATGAGCTTTCTGTATTTCAATGCACCAAGTGTAAACTATGAATGAAAATTGGAACCGTCTCTAGGAAGACCCGTAGGTTGTAGCGTGTTTGTGCACAACGATAAAATACGATGAAAACTATTCAACATTGCAACTAGTTACATTTAATATCAATTAAACACTCTTCCTTTCTTACAGAGGAATTTCAAGCAGTGATCCAAGCATTCTTACAAATCGCACCTGTCGAAACAGTAGAATAGATCGAATCGTCGTGGTCATATCAAAAGGTCAAACCCCACCTCTTATTGATGAACGCACAGAATCTCTGGCCCACCATTCAAATTTATTGGATTTTCGTTCTACCACAAGACAAATTTACTTGAGCTTCAGATGACTTTTGAACTTGAGGCGACCATTTAATGTGCCAGAACTAAGAAAATTTCCATCGATTATTGCAATTGAGGCACAAGACGAAAACCGTCATAGGTTCGTCGGCCGACCGCGTTTGCTTTTGCGTGCTCGTGGTCTTGGTTGATTTGCATCTTCCACAAGTGAACAAAGAGGCCTTGAGTAGATCCCCTTTGATTCCACACATTTCATTGATCTTGTCTTCGTTTTGGGCCTCCCAGTCGAGCAAGTTGGAATCCATGAGGTTTTTCTTACGGGCTTCGATTTCCTTCCGCTTTTCATCGCTTACCAATTGTTCGGATGTCAAACCGACGAGCTCTGAGCTAGAGAGTTGCCCCAAAATAACCTGACTGGCCAGCGATGTGTTCTTTTTGAGATTGAAGCAGAGGGATCGAGCTTTTTGCACGTATTCTTGCTTCTGCCMAGTGAATTTCTTTTGGATGGAAGCTTCAACATCAGTCGCCCTCTCTACCGTTAGGTGATCTACGGCATCGGCATTGATGCCCTGTTTGATTAATTTCGGCTTTGCAAGATGGAGGACGTCGTGTAGTTTTTGGCAGGTTGTTTGCCGGTAGGGCTGGAGGCCATACCAAGCTTCTCGTGTTTCAGCTGTGGCTGTATCGGTTCTAGATCGCCGTTTGGACTTCATGTCTTTATCCGTTGTGATTTTCTGGGATAACTCGGCTGTCTTTTTGGCGGACAATGACTTGCTGTCCCTGCTCTGTGCGCTCGAAGTGGCTGCACCGGCCTTCGCTATTGATTTCCATTTCTTGACAAGGGTTTTGACTGTGGGGCCAATTTCCGCGTGCTTTTTAAACTTTGAAACGACAGTCCCAATCAGGGTAGTGGTCAGGATTTCAAGAGTTACGTCAAATGAATCGAGTTGCAGAAGCATATCTCTGAGGGATTCCACGTCTTCGATCGATAGAGATTCTACCGAGGCAACCTTTTTTGACATGGACTCCTTGATCGCTTTGATTTTTGAGATCGTCGCGTCTGACATGGCGTTGCTTTTCTTTTGCTGTAGTATTGATTCGCTGTGAGAAGTTATCGACTGTTTATTTACGTATCTATTGGTTGCCCTTCAGAATTAAGTTTTGGATTGATTTGTCGTTGTCTCTCCGTATCGGAAGCGAAATTCACCTTCGCTCTCATACAATCCTGGGACTTTTAACACAACTGAATTACCGTACGGTAGTGGAGTACGGTACAAGTACTCGTACTCGTATCCTGACACGAACAAGCAATCATGCATTGCCTCTTTGCACAGCGCACACAATCACATCCAAAAATTGAATTTTATTTTTTAATTGGACGTGGACGGAGTGGTAGGGTAATCGCACTCGTATCTCTTGTACGTACAGTACATAGGAGGAAAAAGTAATGTTTTTGGTTTTTGCCTAAGGTAAGCAAGAGAGCAATTCGTAGCAAACGTACGTTCGAACCAGCTCGAGCATCATCTACTTGTAAATACACGTGCATGTTTTCCTCGTTGTTTTGTACCGTACGGTACCGCCGTAGATATGCGTTTCGGTTATCGATAGTACCTTGCGATACGATACTCGTACCTGTTAGATGTACGTATAAGTTTTTGTTTCTTTGTCCTCAAACGATTACTGTACTTATGGTTGTTCCCTTTTCATGGTATGTTTCATAGTAGTATATCTTAGGTAAGACTCTAAGATTGAACTTGTTTCTTCAAAAAGATCGCCATTTCGAATTCGACCGTATTGCTACCGTTTCGTGCAGAAAAAGCAAGGGTGTCTAAAATTTGTATCCTATTAAACGTGATCGAATATTTCTGGTAGATCACCTTCGACCCATTGACCAAAGAACGCAACAACAGTATCATGAAGATTTTTGCCGCACTATCAATGCTACTCGCATCGGCCTCGGCCTTTGCTCCCAGTGCAACCCAGAAGAGAGGCACCGCAATGAATGCCCTTGTCGACGATGCCTTCGGTGTGAGCATCGAAACTGGAAATAAGGTCCCACCTCTTGGTCGCAAAATCCTTGAAGACGCCGGACCTGATGGAATCAAGTGGTTCCAAAACGCCGAAATTAAGCATGGCCGAATTGCTATGGTAGCCACCATTGGATTCTGGGTACAAAAGCTTGGGGTTCACTTTCCGCTATATTTGGGACCCTCTGGATCGAATGCCTTCAGCCCAGACTCGACCGCCTCCAACTGGCTGCTGTCGTCCACCACTGGCGTTACATTCCAGGACATCGCCCAGGCTGCTCCTCTTGATGCCATTAACATGGTTCCTGTTCAGGGTTGGTTTCAGATCTTTTTGGCCGCTGGATGGTTTGAATGCATCGCTTACAACCGCCAGTGGGCTGAGGGACGAGAAATTCCCGGTGATTACGGATACGATCCTCTGGGATTTACCAAGAAGGAAGGAGGTATTGCCGGTAAAGACTTTGAAAGCCTTCGTATGAAAGAAATCAAGAATGGACGAGTTGCAATGTGAGTATCAGGAGTTCGTATGCCTTGCTTGTGGCAAAATTTGATTTTCAACGTTGGCTGTTGTTGGATGCATGAAGACGTTTTAAGCTGGTGAATTCTCTTATCGTTTTATCCCTTTCTATTGTCTGTTCGATTCGAAATTAGGATGACAATTGCTGCATGGGTTGCCAATGAAGCCATCCCTGGAGCTCTTCCTGTGTGGCATCCGTAATTAGCTAGCCTCAGCTGAAGCGAAAGCAAAGATGTGTCTTGCGGCGAACCACCAGGCGGCCAGAGAAGGATGTGCATGTCGAAACCCGTGCTGCCATATAGTGCGCGCATGTGGTACCATGCATATTCTAAGATTTTCATAGATCGATGATGAATAGACATTATTGTAATTGACACTAGTACCATCTTTTTCTTCATTAGATGCAGTAGCACACTCTGATTCGTTCCGCCATAAAGCTACGAAGCGTGATCAGTTTTGCTGTTCTCGATTTTCTCCGTCTCGGATTTTTCGTGCATAGAACTGAACAGCAGGATGAAGTTGCACCACATATTTGTGATGGTTAAACAGGTCCAAGTAAGTTCTTACGTGAATCTTTTAGGTAGGAAACAAATATTCTTTCCAAGTAGCATTGTCGACCTCCAACGATTATAACAATTTTCAGGGAAATTGTGTAATCCATAGTGTCTCTGGTAGTTGCAGCGATTTTACTATTGTGCCATAATTTTAATCGTACCGAATCAAGTCAAAATCACAGACAATGGAAACATGGTCACTTGGCATGAATTCATTCGGCTGAATGTGATAATCCAATTTATAGTACCAGATGGAATGTGAGAAATCACTTTGAACGTTGACAGACTGAAGAGAATTCCAAAATGTTCTACATGGAGTTGAGTTCTTTTTGTACTTACCATCGAAATGAACTTTTTCACATCAAGAACAGAAGGCATTGCTGCGGACCGCATTGGCACGAATCCAAATAACTCAGTTTCAGAAGCTTTACTAGCAAGGATGTAGTCCAATGTATCAACGAAATCGAGAGAAAAGTTTGTGAAAGGAGGACTCTCTTTGCAGCCCGATACGATAGTAGGAAAACAATCTGGTAGATCAATGTGGGGAGGAGACGCATTGCAAGACTTCGCGAATGAAATGCTTTGTTCACATCTGCCGTCCCGATGTTCGGCCCTGCGCTCTTCTCCACTTGTTCCACCTTCCATCATTTCATCAACCTCGCAATCATCTATATCCCATTTGTATCTATGGAGGTACTTCCAACATTCGTGTTGGTCTGGTGCGAGAGATCTAGAGCAAAGGAGCTGAGAAGCACCGGACAACGGATCACTATTCAGATCCCCACACAGGAGGAATGGACGCGGAGGATGATTCTTTTTCAGCGAGTTATCAAAGTTAGTTTTCCGACGAACCTCGTCGATTTTCTTTGCAACAACGTACACCTGCATTGCCCGAATATGATCCGCCATAGGGTGCCAGAAGAGATGTGTATTTGCTAGTCGGCGGATTCCGATATGAAAATGAAAAAAATCATAGAATGACGCTTGTGTTGAGCAGATGGGAAGAACAGTAAGGGCTAATCAAGGTCTTCTCCCTGAGGTTACAGACATTAAAACACCAGTATTGTGTCCCTTACCAATCACAATCTCTTTTGCATGTTCTTGACTCGAATTTTTTAGCCGTAGTGTTGCAATTTGAAGGATTTGGCCCAACTTTTCCACGACCACTGTTTTCAATTGTCGGTTAGAATTCAGCAACTGGTAAATTTCTCGCATCGACTTCCATTCTCCCCTATCTTTTTCGTTGTTACTTGAGGATGGTCGAAACAGATCCCTCACCTGAAAAGAAGAGGCTTCCGACAGCTCCAAAACATTTCGGGACCAAAAGAGGGCGCATCCCTCCCGCTGGGAAGAGGCCTTGTTTGAGTAATACCCATCATAACCTAGAGTCAATAGGACGGGTTGCAAAAAAGCATCATAAACAGATCCGTCAACTTCCTGTAGGCAAATTATGTCTGCTTGGTAGGCCATTAGTTCGCCTACAATCATGGGAATTCGTCGTGCTTTCTCTACATGTTCATACTTGACATGCGAGTATGTTGTCGGAGAATCCTGGCCATTACCCTGTCGAGAAACGTATAGATCCGCCAAAATGTTGTAGGTGCAGACTCGCAATGTATCCATCGATTTCTGATCGCTTTCCTTTTCCCCTTTAATAAAGCCGTCACGAAGTGGACTCACGATTGGCATCCGAGGAAAATCCTGAATAACATTATGAAAGATATAGACGTCAGCTTTTCCATAAGAATCACCTTTTGTCTTGGATTCTCGCAACGGTCGAACGACCACAAGGAGTCTTTTTCCAACGTGATGAGCTTTTGGGATAAAAGAAGGACTGTCACGAAGGACTAGCTCCTCTGCTTCCTTCCCATTCTCGTTGACGCCATTAAGAACAAACCAAGATATCTCGGCTCGTGTCGCATGAAGAAGTATGGTGTTCACCACGATAGGAATTCCTACAAAGAGCTTGCTCCGAAAGGATTCGAAGGTACTCGTCGCGAGTATCACAGGTGGATTTGACCGTATTCGACAACGAAATCGAGCTGGATGAGATGGCGCTTCGTCAATACAGGCAGCACTCATTTCATCCCTTAGAGGTATTGACAAATCCAAACCAATCTTGGATTCGGGTAAGGACTGAAGACGACGACATAATTCAATGGTAGTGATTTCTTTTGTGTCAATATCCTCAATATGATTGTCATCATTGTTTCCGTTCTCGATGGTATCAGTATATTGAATCAATCTCGAAGGGGATACAATGGTCTCTGTTGCTGGGAGAGGATTCGTTCCGTCTCGCAATGCACTCGCCGGAGCCTTTACTTTCCTTTTCTTTTTGCTTTTGGGTTCTATCTTTTTGGAAACCGAAATCTCCAACCTCTGAATGGCACGGTGAGCACTCTCCATTGCTTCGCGGTTTAAATGTATTGATAAATCCCGGGAATATTTTTCTCGACTCTTCTGCTCCGCTTTTTTGGTCTCCTCCCAACTCAAATCAAGATCGAGGGATACAAACAGTCCGTTCGGATCTAGATTGTCCACTTCCACGACTGTATCGAATGGAGAATCTTTGGTTGAAGTGGAATTCCGATTTTCTTTTGTAGGATTGTCCCAACTAACTTCTGTGGATTCGTCCAACAAAGTTTCGAAGTGCCTTATGTTGGCTACACGGTGGACCAGGTCCTTTTTTGTGTCGAAATCAATCCATTTCTTTGGAAGCGACAACAGAGTGAGAAGGTTGTCATTTTCACTGGAACACGCAGCATTGGAGATAGAAGAGGGAGGCATTTTTGCCGCACACAATGACATAGCCGGACGAGTCGACGGATTGTGAACCTTCCAATAAATTCCAGGTCTGCGTCGTCCCCGTCGTCTAGCTKGTTGCAACGCCGATCCTAGTTTGAATCTTGTGGATAGCGAAAGCAGCAATTGAATTTCTAAAATGTGTGCGCAGGCAAGTGCCGTCAGGGCTCTCATCTACGCATTCGCGCTTTGATCAAGAATTGTAAGAAGACAGTGCGATACTCTAAATCCCAATGATTCCTTTTGGAATGCGTCTTCCTTACGAGTATCAGACTCTTGCACCACACGTTGCTTCGAGCTGTTTGCTTCCATGATGAAGGTGTGACGATAATACTCGGACCAGTACAGGTAGCGGAGGTACAGGAACGACTAGGTACCATACCGTGCCGTGTGGATTTTAAAATGATGGGTGATGTTGTATTTTGTATTTTGTATTTTTCCATGCCATGAACGACTTTACCGGTACCGGCCGGTAGGGTCCCCGGCTTGTTTTTGAGCCTAACTTAGCTCCAACATATCGGTACCCCGAGTACGTACGGTACGTACATACTTACTAGTAACCGTAAGTCTTATTCTGCTGCTTTACAATTTACAATACCTAATGTCTTGTACTACCGTACTATTTCTACTTCCTGAGGAAGTACAGTACAGCACTTCATAGTACGCAATTTTTGGATTTTCGACTTGCTCGACCAACATGCTGTGCAGACCTGTAGACGTGTAGACGGCCAGATGGTGAATGGTGACACGAAGACACAACGAAGCCGAAGAGAAGGTGAAGTGGCCATCAACCTGCAACCATCGCAAGAGTGAATCCTTCTTTCGTCCCTCGCACCACAAAAGAATCCTTTCTAATCCGCCATCGATCACTTTTGTATTACAGTACCTGGTACCGTACTGTACAGTGAAACTAACAGCACGATAGGGGAATCTCGAATAGACATTGACCAAAACGCGCTAGTTTGACCTTTAATACCGATAATACAAACTGTTGCTCGTAACCATACAGAAAGGAAAGGAAATTCCAGAACAATGTTGTACTCGGCAGCTATGGCAGTCGCTCGAGTAGGAACGCTGCTGCTTGTTTTAAATCAGGCCTCGTCGTTTGTTCCCAAGACCCCACTCCGGAAGTCTACAGTTTTAAAACCTACTAGGATGTATATCTCTGGTCGTTGTTCGAACCATAGCCAGATTCGTCATCAACAGCTGCGTGCAGCTAGCGCAGGATCTTATGATGACATGGAGTCGGAAGTGTTGATTGAGAGACAAGACGAAGACGAAGAGCAATCTTTCATGGAAGAGATTGGTGAGGAAACAAGTGAACAAAACGAGAAAACTTTTTCCGAAGAAGAAGATCAGGAACAGTTACTAATCGACGAGAGTCACATGCGGCTCGCCATCGAATACGCCAAATCCCAAACAGCGGGTAACAACAGTGCCTATCCGATGCCGACTGTTGGGTGCGCGATAATCGCCTCGGACGGGCAAGTTTTAGGTCTGGGTTGCTCCTCATACAAGAACGATGCCATCCAAGATGCACTGGAACAGACAGGGCTAGATGTTATGCCATTGCGAGAGTGGTGTGTCACGTGGCCCGCCCAAGCGGCGGCCTGCTGGAAACTCCGTGACGATTTGGCTTCGGCCACCCTATACGTAACCCTAGAACCCCTTGCAAGCCGCCGGGGAGAAACTTTGCCACCATTGACACAGCTCATCGAGCTAAGTGGTGTCTCACGGGTTGTCATTGGCACACCAGATCCTGTCCCAGAACGAGCAGGAATGGTAAGCTGAAAAAAAAAACAGCAAAAAGCGTTGTGTTTGCAATCCCAATTCAAAAAGGCCCAGGGATTATTGGTGTCAAAAAGGCACCCCTTATATAGATTAGACGGTTCGATTACAACAGTTCTCATAATGTTCGCGCCTTTTTCTCACTTCATTCTCACCTTTCGCATCTTCTGTGTTTTCTTCATCTCTCCTCAGGGCTCCCAGAGCCTCCATCGGCAATCGGGACTCGATGTTTCCATGGGTAGCGTCCTCGAATCCGAGTGCAGGGAGCTTGTGGAACCCTATGCTGAGCGGACCAATTCGAAGCTTCAGATCTTGGCTCGTAAACACCGGGCGCGCACTGGACGCCCTCATGGATTGCTGCATTGTAGTGTTGTCGATAGTGACGACATTGAGGCTTTTGCTCAGCTCGGAAACGCCTTCGGAAAATTATCTGGAGGGCAAACCCTTTCATTTCGCGATTTTGGGAGCTACGAAATGGCACCCCCACCCGAACAAATTTGGGCAGAGGGTGAAGGTGAGGAGGAAGAAAATCTTTTTCCGGAACTGGAGGTTGAAGACGACATCCAGGTTGATGGCGATGACGATGATATTGACTCCTTTTTCCGGGATAGTGCAGAAACAAAGCGATCTAATAGTGGCAACGTAATCATGCCATGGTATTCACAAGTCGACGCTGTAATTGGAACTTTTCCTCGGGAGGGCAACAATGGTATGTATCATTATAAAATTTCGTTTGTACATGTGCTACAATTTATGTTTCGTTTCGGGTTCGACGTTATGTCCCACAACGACGAAATGGCTGAAATATTTGCTATATTTGCTTGATTTTGATTTACTTTGAATGTAATGATTTATAGGTCCCATGAAGGAGAATAATACTATCAAGTCTAGGCTAAACGGCTTGAAATGGCTCTCGACCTTTGGAAGGGAACTCCCACCGGGTGTCGAGCGGATCCTGGTTCTAGACGCTACCGATTTGGAGAATCTACCTTTATCCAATGACGATCCAAACCTTCCTGATGGTGTAGATGTTGAGCAATTCTGGAGGGGCACTGGTCGCAAACCTACTAGAGTATTGTTACGAAAAGGACGAAGTTCTCAGGCCGAAGGCGCAGCGCGGGCCGCCGCCGTCGCAGCGGAGGCTGCTGCCAAGGCTGCTTTGGCCACCAAAGAAGCCATCGAGACGGGTGAGGCTGAGAGTGCGGCAGAAGCAGCCATGGAATACCATAGTGCGGCCCTGAAAGCCACGGAGATGATTCAGGAAGAACTATCCAAAACGCTAGAACGCAAACAACAACTACAGTCATTTGGAGTCGTTGTCGAAACTTTGAATGGTCGGAACCCGATCGATGTGATGGAGCATCTAGGGAAGCGAAATGGTTATGGGTCAGTAGTTTGGAGGGCTGGCTGCTGGGGCCAACGAGGTGTTCAGTCTATCCTTGATGGAGCCTTCCAGTCAGTTTCTGCTCATCTCGCGGTCGATGCCAATGGTGGTCGATTTTGGCAGCAGATGCTTGCGGAACGTGCCGTTCAAGGCGCCTGCGGCCCGGAAAGTCGCGTCAAGGTCTTTTGCTCAGATGACGATGTCTCTCTCGAGTTTTGTGACTCGCCCAACGCTGATGGAGATTGTGTCCTCACAAAAGATGGTAGGCCTGTTCGGCATGTACGACTGGACTGCCGCGTAGCACTAGTCGATCGGGAGCGGTCTCGGGAGTTCGTCATTGCCCCCACAAAACGACTCGATAGAAAGGTTATCGAAGAGGAAGCTCCGTGGTTTCTCTAGACGATCGCCCCCATTTCATCGTGAACAAGAACTCAAAAAATTAATGTCAAACCCAAAGAATTAATCACCTTCTTGAACATCTCAAATTTTCATTCAATGCCTCAGGTGTTTGTTTGTATAGTGGAAGTACGTGTACTGTAAGTACTCATTCTGGACATTAGATTGACACTTCCGATAATTAAATTCCAACAAGCCCTTGTGACTTCATTCGTCATACTTTGCTTACATTTTGTGCGCGATATGAGTGACTCGCCCCTTCTTTGATAACCCAATAGCAATTTACAGCATTCGTCATGAACAATATCAAGGGAATGAGAAATTTATCCGTAAGTACGAGACATAGAGTTGTATTTTAGATATATTACACGAAACCTGCGGAGTGTTGTTTCCATGTGAGTAATGATATGAGTAATGGCACTGTTGCTATCGTATGTGGCAGACGCTTCTGATATTCTTCCGTTTTCTTGCAAACCAACAATCGTGTACTATGAAGAGTGAAGAAATGAGATATTTGATGGGAATACTCATACTTTTTAGATAACAATTAATAATGTGTCATTGATTGCGAACAATGATCACATGAATTCGGGAAGGGGATTTGTTCGTCGTTGCATCAGGATTTTTTAACGTTTTTTTCATGCGTTCATTCTATGGTAAGTGATGTGTGCTAAACCGCAAGTTAGCAGAGAAATCAACAGTAACTATGATCATTTTCCCTGTGAGGTCAACCATTCCACCACTTGTTCAATATTGGTACATTTTAGAGCACTAATGGGCAGTACCATCCAGGGAGTCTCCATGACGTAATTGAGCTGCAGCTTGTCAATGAGCTCCGCCTCTCCAACGTGAGGCGACAAATCAATTTTGTTGGCACAGACCAGCATGGGCGTGCTACCAATACTTCCGTCATCCAATAATTTGTGAAGCTCCTTCTTTGCGGCCCCTAACTTTTGCGGAGCGGCGGCATCCACTACATAAAGAACAACGTCGCATCCCTTGGTATACCGGGACCACTCACTTCTATACTGCTCCTGGCCCCCAATGTCCCAACACTTCATGTTGACTTGTCCTTTTTTAAATACTTTAACATTGAGTCCGATCGTGGGCACAGTTTCTACAGGTTCGCCATGTGCTAGCACCGACAGGAGTGTAGTCTTTCCGCTGTGAAAAGTATGGGTATAATTCAGCCAACGTAGATTGTGCATTTGTATGCAACGCATTGTTTGTTTTGTTTGTATTTGTTGATAAAAGGGAAGCGAACCATGCATCCAACCAATTATCCAGAAGCCATCAACACAATTGCAATGGGGAATACGAGCAAGAAAAAGGAGAGAGATCATGAATACGCGAGCTGCGATTTAATCATAAATGAAGCGTAGAGAAATTGATGCGTCGAACAAAATAGAAACAGCAAGAGATTACGTCATGAGACATACCTATTTTCAAGGCCAATGACGACGATGTCGAGTTTCTTTGTCCAGAAGACCTGCAAAAGTTTCGCAAGAACAGCTCCCATCGTTAATTGTCGTATCTCCAATTTTTCCTTTCTTTGTCCTCCGAGCGTGGTTCTTATTGTATTGTGTAGTCGTACTGTGCAAGTGCTCTTCGTTTCTTTCTCGGAGTTGTATTTTGAAATGAGAAGTAGTTGTACAATCAGGAGTAGTGCCGTTGTCTCAATCGCGGCTGATTTCGTAACGCGAGTAAAAGTAACGGTCGTAATTTTTTAGAGGCCGAATCTCAAATCTACGGTACGGTAGAAACACGCTCGATTTCCGAGCTGGGCGGGGGACCCTTCACACGATTTGAAAATTCGGTGCGGTGTGTTGTTGTCTCTCGGAATTACTTAGTGAATCGTAAAGCTGCTCGTCTACATACGGTGAACGTACCTAGCGCTATTCATACCGTAGGCTACTGAGGTTCGAGGTCAATTATTTCGCTGCAGAATTTAGATTCCCAGGGCCCGAGCTTCACTGATTTATGGTCGCATTTTTGTCTAGCATGTTTTTCTACAAACTTAATGTATCCTTAATACAATTGCCCCTTGCTAGCTTTCGATAATTACGATTTGGCTTTACATCGGTTGCGCGTCCTTGAGTTGTTTGTTGAAGGGGGCAAGGGAAAGTAAAATATTCTATTGGAGTTTTGGAGTAAAAATTTTTGAATTTGTCAGACATACCGGCTGGTAGTAGTAGTACGGTACTGTACGGTAATCGTATTATTTCCGTTCGGATTTCGGATACTACGAGTACCTATGTACGTACGAACCATAGATAATAGGGATTACAGTACTTCGAACTTTGTGTACTACCGGTACTTTTTGTTTGGGAAACTGAACTACCGCGAGATTTGACGGAAACGAATCGGATTCGGTTCCATCCACCATCGACACATCATGAAATCGGCGGCACGTTTGCAGATCGACGCCATCAACAACCAGAAATGCTTCGTACTGTACGGCACTACGACGAATTTGCAATCGATGATGATAAACTATGAAACGCACAGAAACATACATTTAGGAGGAATTGAAGCTCATGAGCAAACAAGAGTTGCAGCGGAGAGCCTTCGAGGCGAGCGGTGTATCATACGAAGAGTCCCTCAAGGCTACTAAATTGATCCCCTCGCTCTATGAACGATTGGGTCGTGAGTCAGGCATGGAAGAACTGTCAACGCTGTTTTACGACCGAGTCTTTGACGACACTGAAAACGATTGGTTCCTGAGCATATTTGCAAGCAGCACTAAGGCCGAAGCCATCGATAATCAATATCGATTTTTTGTTCAGACTTTTGGGGGTCCAGACTTATACCGTCAAAAGGGAAAGGGCAAATATACTCGTTTAGCGGGCAGACATGCGAATTATCCCATCAGTCATGAAGCAGCGGATCTCTGGGTCAAACACATGGAAGACGCCATCAACGAGCATAAATATTTGGAAACGACATCAAACCCGTGCAAATACGGCCAAAATCAAAATAATTCAGTAAGCGAGCAACATTACAACAACAACATCGATATGATCGAAGAAACAAAAGAAGCGATGCGAGCTTATTTTCGGTATACAGCCCATTACATCGTCGTGGCATCGGAATATATGAGGGATGACCAGCTAAGCGGAGGAACCAAAATCGACGAGGGTAGGGTTTGGTAAAATGACCTTCACTTCACCTGTTCGAATCGAAACGATAAATCTTTTGAACCACCGCCTAGTGATAGTTCATTTGTTCCCGAAAACATCTAGTTTTAAACTTCACCTTAGATTCCGTAGATCACACAGCCCTTATGATATTTTAGAGGTATATTCGACTCCTTCCCTACGATTACCGTACCATGCGAACTACGTTGTCCAGCTCAGCTTCCGAGCAAGATTTTCGACGGTGTGATTATGAGGGTTAGTCTATAGGTTGGATACCCGTGCAGTCATCTCGGATCGACCACGGACACACACATGCAATAGTTGAGCAGAGAAACAAACGAACCAACCTGCACACAAATGTATTATGCAGGAAACGTGAAGAAAAGTGGTTTTCGTAACGTACGAACATGTGCCCAAGTGCCCAATAGGGAACCAAAAAAAAAAAAAAAAAAAAACTACAGCAAGCGGACATGGATATTGTTTTACTGCGACATCGTTTGTCAAACTTGATATATTCCAATTATTAATGGGATGATGAAATTCAGTGGCGCGGTAAAACATGCGATCCATGTATGTCATGCTCGACACATAACAATCGCTGATGAACTCTTTAATTGTATTGCAATGAATATGATGTTGTACTATGTTTGTCATACTTGACACATCCCTGTTGCCAATGGATTGGGTGGAGATATTTGCTGTGTAGGACATGATATCCATGTTGTTATGTCAGACACATCCCGATCACTTATGGGCTGGTTGAATGGACAATTGACGTGCTAAATGAAATATGTTATCCATGGATTGAACGAGTGGGTACGTATGTACGAGTACTGGGTATGACACTGAAGTGCATACTCGTTACTCGTACCATGTACCCGTACGTACAGGTAGATGGGACATACCGTACGATACTAGTAGATGGTAGATGCATTTCGAAGTGCAATGTTCTACTCATATGGATCGTACATAATATGTACTCATTCGACCCTTGGCTTGGGATTTGGGATGCCAAACGTATTGTACGAATTAGTACGAGCACCATACCGTACGTACCTCGACGTACCTACCGGTATGTGAAGTACAATTTCGTATCCTCACTTTTTTCGGCATCTCACTCGATCTCAAAAACTAAGTACGTATGGTACGGTACATTTAAATGTAGAAGTACAGCACTGTACGGTACCATACTGTACCAAACAATCGACTGAGGATACTATCCTCAGTCGATTTTTGACTATCCTCAGGATAGTCATTTTTGATTTTGGCTCTCGTACCATAGTACGTACTGCATAAAGACAAAGAGTATCGTACGTACGAGGTAGAAGTACTATGTTGCACAGTTTAGCGCTACTGGTACCAGGTACTGTACCGGACGGACGATACACATCGGTAATCGGTAATAAGTAGTATTATCACTCACTAGAAAAGCATCTTTCATCAAAAAATTTGTAATGATTGTCTGGCCTTCTATCAGTAGATAAATTCATATTTGAAGGTCTGATGTGATGGCTGGCTGCAGGGTACAGAAGTACAAGTACGAACTTTTTGTACGGTACGGTGCTGATATTAAAAATAATGGCTATCTACAGTACAAGTACTCTACCATGGGAGGAACAGAATTACGCTTTGATCATCATTTGTTCCAGCTCCCATCAAAAACACATCGGATGTTGGATTTGGAAGTACTTATCAGTACTGAGATCAACCATTTTATAGACCCCGTCCTATTGTTGACAATTCACTTTCACGACTCGTCAGGCACAAGCCAAAACAAGATTTTCCCGAAGGGTCGCAAAGTTTCTGTCGAACTTTTTTCTTTCGAACCGCAAAAATCATGACTTCGATTTTACCTTCTGTTACTCTTTCCACGTCGAAAAGGATGCTGGCTTGCACTGTTCAGCTACGGCGTACTGTAGCTAGCACTAGATCCATAGCACACCTCTCTTCCTCTTCTAGTGCCGGTGGAATTTATTCTTCCTCCATCTCTCGGATATCCAGACTGTGCTCGGCGCGTCCAATAGTAGCATCATCAGTATTATCACAGACCACATCTCAGATAATGGTATCTCCGAAACATCGAAAGTTCCGAAGCAGTAGCCTGCAACAATTATCTCAACGGGAGGAGGAAATGAAGGACGAATATGGCGAAATGACAGACGAAGGAGAAACCTTTACCAAAAATGATTTCATCCTTGAGAATGGAACCGTTTTGCCGAAGGCCGAATTGCGATACCAAACGTATGGAGAACTCAACGAGACCAAAGATAACGTTATTGTTGTGTGCCATGCTTTAACAGGAAATGCGAGCTTGCATTCATGGTGGGGCGGTTTACTTGGTGACGACAAAGCTTTTGATACTTCGAAATACTTCATTGTATGTTGTAATATTTTGGGGAGCTGTTACGGTTCAACCAATCCTCAATCAACAAACCCCAGAACGAACGCCCGATATGGAAAAGACTTTCCCGATATTTCCGTGAAAGACACAGTCAAATTGCAGCTAAATCTTGTGAAGGAAGAACTTGGTGCTAAGTCGATAAAATGTGTGATAGGAGGTTCCTTCGGAGGTATGCAGACCATGGAGTTTGCGGTTCAAGGCGGTATATCGGGAGGAGAATTTGTCTCAGATGATGGTAAGACAATAGAAATTTTCGCTTTATGGATTTGAATATTATTTATTTCATCGGTCTGTTGTAAAAATGAGTTCCCTTGTGTGCTGAAAGGGAGAGGTAGAATGGACAACTGATTTCTATTGCACAAGGCCCTAATGCGTTGCTTCACATAACCATTCATTTTTCAAAATAACGAACAATTTGTTTTTAATCTTCTTAATGCATTATCCTCAGGGTCACCATATGTGCGCTCAGTTATTCCAATCGCATGTGGAGCATCGCATACGGCATGGCAAATTGCTATATCCGAAGTACAGCGTCAAGCAGTATATGCCGATCCTGAATGGGACTCCAATCCATTCAATGCAACCAAAGGACTCGAGGTTGCACGGCAAATGGGAATGATTAGTTATAGGACTGCTCATGGATATCGCAGTAAATTCGGAAGGGACATTCGCAACGACGATGCCAACAAATCTATTCATTATGGAACAAACGCTTTATGGCAGGTGAAGTCCTATCTCGAATACCAAGGGATTAAATTTATTGAGCGTTTCGACCCTATAACATATGTCAAAATGACAGAGCAAATGGATTCTCACGATGTATCACGAGGCCGTGGGTCCTCTGTGGCAGAAGTACTCCAGCGCGTTGAGATTCCGGCGTGTGTTTTGGGTATCGATAGTGATGTCCTGTACCCTCTGTCTGAGCAAGAGGAACTTGTACAGAACATGCCTAATTCGAAGCTAGAAATAATTCACTCCGATGAAGGACACGATGGCTTTTTGCTCGAACAAGAGCAGGTGAATCGCTGCATCATCGATTTCCTTGCAAAGCAGAACAGCTGAAGTTTTTCTCCAGCAATTGTTACCCGTATCTGCGCTCTTCTCTTCACATGATGATAATCATTTTTGAAAGCTTATTTTTAAGCCTTTAATCAACCGATTTAGACCAACCCTTGTTGATATTGCTAATTTGTGTATTAGGAAGTCACAGCTTCATTCTGTTGCTCAGATACTAGAGGAGCACATGTTGAAGGAAGAGTGAAGATAAATGTTTTGGAAAAGGTCGAAGTCACAGGCTATTCTGCACATTCCTTGTTTGAAATGAATGTTCGTGTTGATTATCACTTGTATTATAAGAACAAGAAGCACTTCCCATCAACTATTTCTAAATTAATTGTTTCTAGTGCATTTTAGTAGTGGCAGAGAAAAGGTGTGCTGAATATGCTATGGCACTACCAATTTTTTCATTCTCCATTACTTTGAGCAAAAGAACATCAACAAATAATAGTGTGGTTGCTAACCCAGATTGCTACTGGCTAGTCGTGATAAGCACAGTAGTAGTACTACTAGTAGCACTCATTACTGCTCATTATTTGACTAAGTGCTTACAATACTAGTATGCAGTTAACCATGTGTTGCCTAAAGGCAGCATTGGTGCAATACCACGTCATGTCATATCATACTAGTAGTAATATACAGTATATACATGGCACATACACATCTATAGTTAGGGTTATCTGCCAATAAATGAATAGGCTCTGACATGAGAGTGTGGTCCCTGGTTAAAAAATAATCATTTACATGTAGAAGTGTAGTACAGAACCTGGTTGAAACTGAGTTATTTTCAACCGTTTGTGAAATTTTCAATAGTTAAATGACATCAGCACCAATTGCTAAACCACTTAGCCACCATAATCAAGCTGTGCTTGTAAGTTATTTAAAAAATATTACATGCAATATAGCACTACTACTACTAGTAGTATTTATTCACCTTGGTTGCACTTGGGAACTTGTTGAAGAAGAAGATGTAGCATTTCAACAAATGGAAGTACTAGTACTAGTAGTAGTACTACTAGTAGTAATAGACTACTACTAGTAATAGTAATAGTCATCGTTTACTACTACTAGTATCATGGTACCATAAAAGTTAGTTCCTAATAAAATTACCCCTAAAATTGTTTTGAACCCTCACTACCTGTAACATTGGCTGACTAGTTCTACGCCACTATAGCATCATTTGGCTTCCCAATGACATGGTGGACCTATAAGTACTACTATGTGACGTAATTACTATATCAACTTGGACTGGGCAATTAGTCTGGTGGTGGTCTAGTACTAGAGTTGTTTTTTGATAGAGTTCTGGCCTATTTTCTAACCAGCAGCTGGTCTCCACTCACCATTTTTGGCCATAAGCTGTTAAAGGGCGGAGAACCTACTACTCCCTGAAGGCCAACTACTACTAGTACTAGTAGTAGTATAATACTAGTTTAACAACAATTAGTACTAGTAGTACACATGGCACTCCTGTTCCCACCACCAGCACCAAGAACACTAGTATTACTAGGAAGCTTTTCCCCAAAGAACAGCTGCTCTCAGGCCACACCAGAGCAGTTCTAAATGTCCTAGTATTACACTGTTAAGGGTCAAAAAGTGACCAAAAACTAGTTGATCTAGTAGTATGAAGCATCAGTACTAGGCTTCAAAATTAACCACGACTTGACTAGTAGTAGTAATAATTTTGGCGTTTGAGTAGGAATGCCTTTTTGCTATGTAGGGCGTGGTAGGCTTTTTACCGTTTGCGAACTATCGAATTACGGTACGAATTATTATTTTGTTCGATCGGTACGGTAAAATTTTTGGAGAAAAACATGGGAGAAGTCCTAGTTACTACGCGTAAAATAACAATTGAACTTTTGTTAATTAAGACGTTCGGAACGTTAATTTAACGTTCCGAATGTTAGCGTTAACATTCCGAATGTTAGTGTTAACATTCCGGACGTTAGTGAAGTAGGCCTACGTACAATCTGTACTATACCCCGTGGGGGACAGACCGGCAGGCCCACCAGCTGTTCAGCAGCTTCCAAGATGCAACTGAGATTGGTCTTTTGGATGGATCCTAGTACAAAGCTGTGTAGAAAATCCTGTAGAAAATCGTGGATCAAGGTACTTTGCCTTGCGATTTTGGTCAAAATAGAAGGGTTTTGATTGCAGGTACAAAAATGTACCGTGTCCTACTGTCTTGACCTTTTCCTGCCTCCAGCGTGCTGATCCCGCACGCTGATTCTAAACAGTTCTTTTCATTCTAAAGAAAACTACTCGGTTCAAAGCAACCGACCATGGGAATTGCTCCATTTCAAGCACTTCCACTCAACCTTTTACACTGTACTTGGTATCAATCGATAGCTCTCTTCAATTGTCGATTTAACACTGCTTGAACCATAGAAAAGGACCCAGTAGAAGTATTGTTCTAGTGTGTTACAGTAGCGACTCTTATTTTACGACGCCTTGCTTCTTCCAACGTCGGCAGCAAACAGCTCCTTCCCCCCTGTATGCAATGAATACACAGGAGATAGAAGCCACGGCTAGTCTCCTACAGCTGAATCAATCTCTTGGAGGCCATGCTGATGCATTACTCTCGGATGATTCATCTGAAGAGGATTTTCATCAAGAGGAAGCTGTTGTCCCCCCTGCTCCTGCTCCTCCCCCCCCTCCTCCTCCAGCCGCGCCACCACCACCACCTCCTGCTCCACCAATACAACCAGCAGCATCTCATCCTTTGTTCCAGACAGCACAGGCTGCACTGGTCAAGAGGAAGTTTCTTTCACTGAAAGAAAAGAAAGATTTGCTGGTTCGAATTAGGGACAAGCTCAACCAAGACCTTATCAAAGCTGTCTTTCCTGGGGGAGACGCCCTGTCCMATGAGATGCAGAGGGTGTATCATGATGTAACCATGACAGGAAGCACTCAGTACATGATTAAGAAACACTGGAGCCTGGCCTATTCAGCTACATTGCTTGCCAAATTCTTTACAGGGATGGAGATCAGGAAGGAGAGGAGTGACCAACAAAAAAGGGAAAGCAGAAGGACTCGTGCAGCTGCAGACGTGCTTGAGGATGTTGCTGAAGCAGTAAAGAAGGCAATGAAAGATGATGAACAGAGCACTAGACTAAAGGCGTCCAAGCAGAAGAAAGGCAAGGTCTACTGGCAGAAGGGACAGTCGCGTGTACAGGATGATTGGGACTTTGATCCAGCCAAGCTGGATAGGTTTCCATGCCCTATCTGTGACAACTATTCCATCATGCCAGTTGATGATTTGAGGGAGGTTGAAAAGCACAACTTGCGGATGGAGAAGGAGCATGATACTGCTGTTGCAGCGCATGATGAAGTGAGCAGGGACAAGAAGGGACGTCCTAGGCTCAAGGGTATTTTGGATGTAAGGATGGCTTGTTACTGCTGCAAGTTCAACTGTAATCTGGATCCAAGGGGGGGGACTTGTCCTGAGTGTAGCAAGCCAGGCGTTGACTATCTTGAGTATGATCCACAGACGGGATCACCAGTTGCTTGCAACTGTCCCCTCTGCAACTGCCAGTGCTCAATCTATTTCTATCTAGCTGACAGGTTCAATATTGATAAGAATGAAGAGAGGCTTCGAAGTGGTCCTGAGCCAGAGGAGGAACAGTATTCAGGGAACCCTCTGGGGAAGCTCCAGGACGCACTGTCGAAGCATGTCCATAGAGGACGCTTTGATGCAACGCTGGATAACTGTCAGCCTTTGGGAAGTGCTCAGTTTGAGCAAGACGCGTATGGACATGCAGCTGATTACACTAAGACTGATATTCACTTTCAGTCTGATGTGGCTTTTAGGAACACTATTCAAAAGATGGTCCCAAGGGGAATTAGAACTAGGGTTGATGGGCTTGGCGTTAACCAGCTTAGAGGAGGGACTATTCCAGAAAGGAGTGGGCCGCGGGCTCAGAGAGGACCGGCTCTGTCCTGGGGACCAGTCGCGGCTCAGCAGAGGGGAGGACCGGCTCAGCAGAGGGGACCGGTTCAGCAGTTCAGTCGGGCCCCTTTTCAAGAGCCTCGGCCAGTCTCTTTTTCGGCTAGTGAGAGGAGGAATGCAAGACACTACAGCAATCGAAACTACAGTGATAGGGGACACAGGAATGATCTTGGGGGGGACAGGGGTCTTGCTAGGTTGCCATCCAAGTATGATCCTCTTGCCTCTAGACTGAGGGCTGCTGCTGGCCAGGATGCCATTGATATTGCTGGTTCAAGCAGTACCGAGGAGGATGAGTACACACCTGTTGGTAGGAATATCCATCCTCGTTGTACTCCTCACACTGATGAAGAGACCCAACCCTTTCATGTAAAGCTGAGACAACAAATCCTCATGCGTTTGACTGATCCTGGTGCTGTGGAAGACACCCCTCTCACTCAGTCTGCTTTACATCGAATCRATACRTTGCTTTCATCTTCCTCTGCTGGTGATGAGATGCAGGAGGTTCAACAACTGATGACTTGGATACATGATTTTAGTCATCTGTTTAATGGTGACATAGTGGCAACTATTGGGGGCTTGATTAAGACTTTGAAGAGGCATGCTGCCAGTGATAGAATGCAAGCTGCTCGTACTATGCCGGCTGCTGGCTCTGCTTGGATGTCGGCTGCTGGCTCTGCTAGGATGCCGGCTGCTCAGTTGCCAACTGCTCGGTTGCCAACTGCTCGGTTGCCAACTGCTGCCGCTGCTCGGTTGCCAGCTGCTGGCTCTGCTCGGTTGCCAGCTGCTAGAGCTGCTCGGTTGCCAGCTGCTAGAGCTGCTCAGTTGCCAGCTCGAATGTCAGTACCAGCAGCTGAATCGATGCTGGACACTCGTTTGCCTAGATGGCAATCAGCAGCTGGTGCTGGGACATCTGGTGTTGCAGCAAGGAAGAGGTCTCATCTAAAGTCTCCTCCAGCAGGTGCAGGGAACAAGCGTCCTCCAAGAAAGAAAACAAAACGCGTGGCAAGAAGAGTAGCAGAGGTACCACCACCAACCAAGGAGGAAAAGAAAGCAGCAAGGGAAGCAAAGAAAGCGGCGATGGCAGCAAAGAAAGCAGCAAAGGAAGCAGCCAAGAAAGCAGAAGCAGCTAGGGAAGCAGCAAATGATAGAAGAGCAAAGGAGCTGTTTGAGCAGAGTCGAGCTAAGTATTTGAAACAACGCAAGGAAGAATACGAGGCTCAGAGGAAGATGAAGAGGAGTGATGATAGTATGAGCAGCTTTGGTAGTGGTGGAAGTGGAAACAGCAGTTCCTCCAGCAACAAAGTTAGTAGATATGAGACGCCGTAGTAGATTCCAAACGCGCCCAGGAAGGCTGGAAGACCCGGCTCGCTGGTCCTTAGGGTATTGCTCAAGTCTATTGCAACTACTCTTGGTAGATATCATTCTTACTAAAGATAAACTGTATACAAATAGTACTGATAGATAGATGAAGGACCACGCGTTGGATCTGTTCATCTTAAGTATGCTGGTCAATCGATTCAACCGGCTGTAACTGTATTCAGTCCATGTAGTCGATCCGCGAATCGATTGAGCATTCAAGGAAGGAGCTGGAAGAAGCTCCTCCAGGGGACTGGAATCCAAGCCTGTCCAGTAGGATTCAGTTTCCACAGGCCCAGGATGAGTCGCCACGCTGGCAAGCCACGCTCCAGGGGGTTCCTCCAGTCCATTACAGCTACTCGCTGAATCCAGCTCACGTGCTGGAGACCAACGCGGTGCTGTTGTTGCTGTTGTTGCTTAATTGTCGTAGTTCCCATCCAAACTGTATCCACAGTGATCAAAGGTAGCATCAACCCCTTTGATAGATCTTCCAGCCTCCCTGTAGATAGCTGCTTCAAGATCGCTGGTAGTCCAATTAGGCCGCGCCTCCCTGGATACTGCTGATACAAGATCACAGATCTTGAATTCAACTGGACCATACTTGGGCTGGTAGGGAGGCCTGGGAATAGACCGAAACAGAGTAGGTTTAGGATCTGGTCTGATAGCAACCTTCAAGCCAACCAAAGTGGACAGATGGGAGCCTAGATTGTCCCACAGGAAGATCCTTTCCTCATCAGTGTCACCAGGCACMGGATTGGTCTCGATGTCCTTGCAAATCCTATCAATAAAGTGCGCAAAGACTGTGGCAGAGGTGCCCACTTGCTGAATCACATTGATCCATCTTCTAGGGTTCGCCACGCTTCCTCTGGTTGCTGGGGGAAGTCTTGGATCGCCTGCCTCCACAGCCAGGATGATGGTGAGCTTTTGGGTCCTTTGATAGGCTCCAGGAATCCTTGCTCTAAAGCACTTGAGCGCGATTCCTTTTTTCCCCTTGCTGGTCTTGGTCATGTCCATCCCAAACTCATCCACATCAATGAACCTCCTCCTGGGAACTCCTACTACCCCCAGGGGAGGGGGCTTGGTCCAAAAGATCTTGGATCTCCACATACTCTCTGGGCTGAAGGCTTGATAGGCTTCTTTCGAGGCGCTCTTCCTTGTAAGCTCCATCTTGTTCAACCTCCTGCTGATTAGTGAATTAGAGTAGATTGGTCCTCCCATGTTGAAAATATGAGTAGCGATCTCATCATTGCTTGCATCTGGATAGATCCAAACAAACACAACCATGTTAAAGAGGTCCTTGCCCACCAGTTTGCTCTGGCTCCTATTGCCAGTTCTCCTGTAGCGCTGAGGCCTCTTTGACCATCTCTTGACAGAGGATTCACTAGCAATGGCAGGAGGAAGCCCAGCAGCTTTCCTTTCCAGTTCATACTGTCTAATGTGGGCATCATATCCCCTACTCCCTCCCCTAGAAGGATGAGGCCTCTCAGCTCTTTCTTGTTGTGTTAATCGCGTTAGACCAGCATTGGCTCTGATCTTTGCAACCTCATCTGCTGGATCCTTCCTGCTCATACTGCTTACCGACGTCGGTGAAAGAAGAAGCAGTCTCGTCGTGAAAAAGAAGCTACACTGAACACGCAATAAAACAGGTTACACTTGCTTGTTTGCTACAGTTAAGGGCTTGTTCAATCGACAATCGAAGAGAGCTATCGATTGATACCAAGTACAGTAAGAAAGAGTGAGTGGAAATGCTTCAGATGGAGCAATTCCCATGGTCGGTTGCTTTGAACCGGGGAGTTTTTCAATAGAATGAAAAAGAACAGTTTAGCGTGCTGGATCAGCATGCTGGAGGGAGGTAAAGGTCAAGACACTAGGCCTCAGTACAATTTTGTACCCGGAATCAAAACCCTTCTATTTTGACCAAAATCGCAAGGCAAGTACCTTGATCCACAATTTTCTACAGGATTTTCTACACAGCTTTGTACTAGGATCCTTCCAAATAGACTGATCCTGGTCCTCGCTGAGCAGCTGGATCAGCAGCTGGTGGGCCTGCCGGCGTGCCACCACCGGGGATAGTACCATTGCTACGTAGGCCTACGTTCCGAACGTCTTAATTAACGAAAGTTCAATTGTTATTTTACGCGTAGTATGTGATATATCTGTGGAGGAGCTCGCGCAGCGCGTGTAACCAAATTGTAACCAGAATTTTGTACCTTGGCGTGTCCGTGTTATTATCACGAGAAAAGGATAATTTTTGTACTGTGCGCTCGAGAGCGCACAGTACAAAAATTTTCCTTTTCTCGTGATAATAACACGGACTCGACAAGGTACAAAATTCTGGTTACAATTTGGTTACACACAGTGACATCACTGAGATCGAGAGCTTTAGCTCGAGATCDMAGTGATGTTACTGCAAGTACTATCTTCAGCAACACCACCAACAAGCTCGAGAGCTTTAGCTCGAGAGCTTGTTGTTGGTGTTGCTGAAGATAGTACTTGTTGTGCTGCGCTAGCTCTTCCACAGATATTTACGTAACCGTTGAGCAGCTCAACGTTTCCATGTAACCACGAGCGCTTGGTTACTGCGCATCGAGCAAATGAACTACAAGCACTGCCTCCGCAATGTAGGGAATGGGGCTCTTTTCTTCCCTCCCTGGTCCCTCCCTGGATGCTGCAAATGAACTACAAGCACTGCCTCCGCGATGTAGGGGATTGGGCTCCTTTCCCTCCCCGGTCCCTCCCTGGATGCGGCAAATGAACTACAAGCACTGCCTCCGCGATGTAGGGGATTGGGCTCTTTTCCCTCCCCGGTCCCTCCCTGGATGCGGCAAATGAACTACAAGCACTGCCTCCGCGATGTAGGGGATTGGGCTCTTTCCCCTCCCCGGTCCCTCCGGATGCTGTGACAACCGAACTACAAGCATTGCTTCCTTTGATGTAGGGGACTGGGCTCTTTTCCCTCCCCAGTCCCTCCGGATGCTGCTTTTTCTCAAGTTTCGATGAAAAAATGGATTGATTTTCAGTTTCTGGTACAAATGTCACGTAGGATTCTACGAGAAAATTAGAAATCAAGGCTCCAGACTGCTCAAATTTGTTATAATTTTGTGAGCAAAATCCAAGCGTTAAATCAGTACTACGTAGTACGTACTTATGGTTCAGGCTTGAGGTGAACCGCATCAGCATCGAATCAAAGACTAATGATCATTACCTTTATATCCAGCAATGATTATAAATCMATATATTATTCTTCTACTAATTGTATTGCCGGTGATACTTTGCTGGAAGCTTTTTGCTCTTCAGCAGTATGAAGCTCAGTTCTTATTCGTAGCAACAAGCAAACACAAGCAGCAACAACWYGGACAGCAAAACTGCTTGTYGCCGCAATTGGATTGCTTGCGAGGCTACATAATAAAGCACATCRAATGTCGCTGCTGCAACGTTGCAATGAGCTGCTGTTGAAGCTTGAGCTCATTCGTTGCAGACTCAAGTTTCTTTTCAAGGGAAGCAGTCTTTTCTTTCTCCCATTCAAGCTCTTTTTGCATAAACTCATCCTTCCCCTCACGAATACCGATTGCAAKCTTCTTTTCCTGTAACTCACTCGTGAGCATCGCAATYRACTTCTTTGCTTCATCAAGATCCTTTTCAAGGTCGATGATTCGTCRATGTTTCTTGTTATTGCTATCAACAGGAGGAGACTCAACGGCGACAGCTGCAGCTTTTCTTTTTCCGGTCACTTTCTTCAGTTCTGCAAGAAGTTCCACTTTCAACTCAGTTCCGGGGGAGGAAGAGAKCTTCTTCTTGTCTTTGTCCGACCATTGCTGAACAGCTTGGTTCGACATTGCTGTTCCGACTATAGGAGCAGTAGGCATTGGCTGGTTCTTCTTGGTGTAATTGAACCCAGCATGAAGAGTATTTTGTACTCGCTGCTGAGTTGTTGACGTTGCATGGTCATACACTTGAGAGGACTTTGCACTCTTGTGCCTAAGATGATTCATCTTGAGCTTCTCAGGAACATTCRCATCAGATGCCAACACAGTACAGCATCGATGTCGATTATCATGAGGAGTATACTTCTCTGCATCCTTATACCCAGCTGCTGTGGCAATTTCCTTCACCCACTTTCTTACGGCGTCCTGGCCCACTGGCATGCCGGCTTTGAAGTAATAAGGATCATCCTTGGATCTGTTGCTGCTGTCTTTCACRTAGCATAAGAACCTCTTTTGATCTGGATGGCAACGYRTTCTGTAAAAGTTGATGAGCTTTACAATGCAATATGGATTGGTCTTGTCCTCCACCACGGTTGGGAACATCTTATTCACTGTCGGATTGCTCAAGCTGAGCTGGTTCCCCTTATCAAWYCCTCCCCCCGGGGCAATGGTTACGTATCGATTGCYCTTCATGTTGCCACAGGGGAATTGTCCAAGCTTCATCCACGCCCATTCAAGAAAGACAATCTCATCCCTCCCCCTGAGTCCRAACTGACGACCCAGCTCCATTGCCATTATCTTGAGGAGGTCTTGCATGTCCTCGTAAGGCTTATACACACCAGTTTCAAGCAAGGTTGCAAACTTYGAGTCCCCAAACTCATCAAAATCAGCCTTGTTCCTCTTGGTTCCAAGTGTTGGGTCRACAGCTCGCTTCTTGTTGAAATCAAGCTTTAGTGCACTGAGGAAGGACCCCTTCCCTTTGAAGTCAGCCTCATTGAACTGGATTCCCTTCTCGTGGAAGGCAGAGAACAGCACGCGAACATACACTGAATGAGTGTTTGTATCCAGCGGATCCCCGGTCTTTGCATTCTTGATATTAAGAGTCCAAATCATGAGGGCTTGATTCATCAAGGTCTTCTTGAGGGCGTCCTTTTTACCAGCGACGTTCTTGTAGAATAAATAGTCTTCAGTTAAGCCATCATTCATAGGAACCTTCTTGGTGAACATCTCATACATCACTTTGTCTCCAGGGTTGTTTGTGGCTGGATTCGTAGCTGCGAGTATTGTCTTTACAAACCTTGCGAGGCAGCTCTTCTTTTTTGCTGCATACGCCTTGCTGCTTGATTCAGCTGTTGCAWACTCGTCGCTCCCCAGAGTGTTGAAGGCATTTGGATTACTWATGAGCTTCTTTGCATATTCAAACTTYGCCTGGTTAGTACTAGTAGCGCTTTGTTTGGTGACAGCGTTGGCAGCTACTGCTGGCGTCAGTGCTGGTGCTTTCTTTTTTGCTGGCGCCTTGTTCTTCTTGTTGTCGATAGTCTTCTTGGTGGATACAGCAACGGGTTTCTTCTTCTTGCTGTTGTTCTTCTTGATCGCTCCTGTACTGTACGGATTTCGGATCGGTGGTCTTCGATTCTTTACAGCTGGTGTTGCTGCCGGCGTGGTCTTGTCTGCTTGATCTAGAGATACYCTTCTTGGTTTTGTTGCAGCTGCTGTTCCTGATTCTCCTTCCGGCGCCAACTGGATTCTTTCCCTCCTTGTTATTGCCGCTGGTGGTGGTGGTGCGCTTGTTTGACTGGGCGCAGGTGGCGGCGCCTTCTTTCTTCCAGGACAGGTGTTTTCTTCTTCCCCCCAAATTATCTCAGCACCAATGCTCTTAAAGCTTGGATCTTCTTGCTGTGAGGAGAACAGCTTGTTTTTCTTTTGAGCGCTGTGTTGTTGAGACAACTCTCTGAACATCTCCCTTTGTTCTGGCCACGCGCCGCAGTCGACACTGTCACCATCGTCCTTCTTCTTCTTCTTCTTCTTAGCCGGAGGCTTTGCCGGAGGCGTTGTTGACTTGTTGCTTCTGGTCCTCATGCTTGTTGTTGTTGCTTGTTTTTGTGTTTTGCTTGTTTTGCTTGCTTTTTTGCTTGCTTCCCCCTGCAAATCGTGATTTCTACGGTATTTTCTACGTGAGTTTGTACTAGGAGAATAACAAAAGAATTCAGTTTTCATCGAAAACTGGTCACGATTTTGGTCAGTGCTTTTTACTGTACTACTTAGTATTCAGTACTGAATTCAGTACTACTGAATATCGTGAGCAACCAATATCGTGAGCAACCAAGACAGTTTTTAGTAGCTGTTGTGGTTACATGTGGTTACATGCGCGCACAAGGGAACCAGTGCGCCTGTTTTTGTAACCAGACCCGTTTTTTTTGTAACCACACTACTAGTGTTATCGTGGTGAAAATATGGGCTCTCCTTAAGGAAGGGTTTGGTTACAATTCTTGGTTACAAAAACTCAATTCGYGCGCTTGTACCATGTTGAGGTGCGTGTATTTAAGCAAAAAATAACTAGTGTTTGTTAGTGTTAGTTTTTTGTATCCGCAAAGCAGTAACCAAGCGCGCGTGGTTACATGGAAATGTTGAGCTGCTCAACGGTTACGTGCTGTAATTCAATTACTTAGGAGTAAAAATGGTTGCTGCTGTAATTCTTCACATCGATTCAGGTTGAATAATGAATACTTCCTAGGAAGTATTGCCCTTTTCTTCGCTCATAAAGTATCGGAAGCTCGGTGGCGATTTACATAAAAAGTTGTACTTGTACAGTAGTTGGCAAGCACGAGCCCCGTACTTTTGGGATTTATGTTCTCGTGAACCATCAACCACCCTCATCGTTTCATGCAATAGAATTACCCATTGCCATGGAGTAGGTGAAAGGAACCAGCGGCTCATTAACCAATAGCGAGCGCAATAGTAAAATGGACACAATTTCTAAACGAAATCACAGTGTCGAGGACAGCATTCTCGATGTTTTGCAAAAAGATGGAAACGAGAGCGAGAAAATACAACCAGCCACCAGAACAACGGCCGTAGAGGATCGAAAGGCCAATTTTCCTTCTCCTCTAGCGCCGAACGCATATCCGTGTAAAGACACTCAACATGAGCTCCCTCAACATCCTTCGACATGGCCTCAGCGTCCTCTCATGGTCCGCCCAACACCATGCTCTTCAACGAAAATCATTGGAATTGTAAGTCATGCCAGAGTTCCCTTTGCGACTTGCAATTTTAGTGATAACACTGACCAATGAAATCGAATAATTTTGCTTAGCGTCGTGCTATTTCTGATAATTACGAAAATTTCAAGGGATGTTGTGCTGGATGCATCCTCCCGATCAATAATGGCAGAGAGCTCGAGGGTGAATCACTTGTTGTTGACTTCGAATCGACAAACTTTGTTGGGACTCTTTTCTTGAGAATCAAAGACGTGCCACCGCTAGAAAGGGGAAAAAATGGTAGCATGAATAACGACGAGGAGAACGATATCAAATACGGCCAAAGCGAAAGCATAGACTACTTTGCTGATAGGAAGCGAAAGTTCCAGGCTATTATTAAAGGTCGCTTCAAGAAGGCACTCGCCATGAATCGATGCGTTACGGGACAGAGTTTCAAGCGACCGGCTGGGAAACTACCTGCTAAATGGCTAGTGTCATCTTTTATCAAATTCGTATCCATTTTGGCACCACAGCTAGATGCCTCTTTGGACGGAAACAGTCCCCGATTCTTGACTCCTTTATTAGCCACAGCCAATACAGTTCTATCTCAAGAGAATGGTATTGATGAGACTGGTAATAATTCAAGTACCACAAACAAATGCAATCGCCCGCTTTCGTCAGAAGATGGTAGTCCCTGTCTGAAGATTGACACGACCGTCGACCTCGAAGAACCTTCTTCTTTAGAGCCATCCAGTGTTCTTTCAAGTCTTCTTGCACATGAAAGCAATCCGAGCATAAAGATACCAGATACAAGTTTATATTCTTCAATCGACCGCACAGTGTCCCGTAAAAAAGTTTTCAATCTTCTCAGTGCCATGAATTCTCCAGAACCCCGATTCGATTGCGATCGAATCTACACCTTTGAATTCTATCAACATCTCTTAGAACTTTCTAGATATGCGTTGGACATGGGAAGTGTTGGAGGAATGATACCTTTGGCACAGGCCACCGATGGACAACCTCTAAAGATCATGGCTGCCCACAGAGAAAGTGACGAGAGTCAGGAGCTAGATATACTTTGGAGCTTCGACATCTTCCACGAGTCCTTGTACGCTTACGCAGAGCTTGCAGTTGACCAAGTGTATTCTGATAGTTGAGAAAGAAGATTTCATTTGCAATGGTCCGTAGGTCAGAGCGATAGAACTCCAGAAAAGAGTGTCTCGAAGTAAGTTTTGATAGAGAAATTAGTTCTTTAGTCAGCAGATTATCAACCTAATTATCCGAATGGTTTATGGAGCCTCTTCATCACCACCAGTCTCTCGAATTGATTGAACTTCCTTGCTAAGAGAACAAAGAATGTCAACCATTTTTACAACAGAGTATTGCTTCCCCTCGATGGTAACATCATTTCCAGCATAGTCCTTAAATTTTACACGTTCTCCCTCCTCGACCGGCGAAGGTGAAAGTTCTCCACTGCTGTTCAAACGACCTTCACCCACTTTGACAACAATGCCCTCACACGGCACATCGTCCGCAACTACCTGGCTGGCGATCACAACACCACTGCTGGTTGATAGAGACTCAGGATTCTCATCCAGCGCTATGAGAACATAATCTCTAACTGGGAAGACGGCATCCAGCTTCATCGTAACGCCACTGTAATACAGCAAACAATCGTCGTCCCGAATCATTTGACAGGAATCATCATTGTAAATAATGGCCTTTCCGTCGTACTTTCCGTAGAGTACAGACATACCCTCCTTGATTGGGTTGGTAATACGAATTCCAGTGAATGGATGGATCTTTCCTTTGCCAGCAGCGACAACTAAACCTTCGGTGGGACGCTCCTTGGATTGATCGGGCAGAAGAATTCCTCCGGACGTGGCTGTGAGAGTATCCTTGACTTTGACAAGGATAAAGTTTCGAAGCGGCGTTATGGGCCCACGAATTTCCTCTCCATCTAGTGTGTAAGAGGTGCCCGTTGGAGATGACAGATCTGTTTCTGTAGATCGCAGTGGTGTCGAGTGTGTTCGCCCAACACCTGTGACTGGCGAGCTAGAAAACGCTCCAGCTGAAACGATTAGCTGCCACAGGAATATCGCTGCCTTCATTGTACTTCTTTTGCTTTCACCTATGTTGAATGTTACTTCAGAAGAAAGATGCGAGATTGCGGATCATTCATTCCTTGTTAGTCCAAATAATCAATACGATAGTGATCGCCACTCTCGATCCTCCACTATCCATGACGCATGGCAAATCGACCGTACTCGTACCGGTACGAGCACTCGGTACACACATCAAAACAAACAAAAATAATCAACCTCAGACGTCACAAAAAGACTGATCGCCACTACTGGATTTGAAAATTCTACATTCCATATTCCTTGAAGTAACAAAAATCAAAAATACAACGATAATATATTGTTAGTCATAATAGGTATGTTCCATACGTTGAGAACAAGGGACAAAGATGACGTCAATCGAGACGTTTTTTGAGGGGATTACTTCACTTAACGTGAAACTCGCTGCAACCAATCAAATTATGATTGTCAAAAACACGTGGCCTTCAGGATCTCTATTCGATGATGATGTCTTTCCACGCTACCGCCTGCTGAGGATCAGACACACAAAATCCAAAAATCCCCGCGATTTAGAGATTACTACTTCGTAAAACCGATTCGACTTTTTGTTGTTGGTTGTGAAAGAGTGAAGTAGATGGTTCTCCGGCGAGTTTGGTGTTGCTGAGCCGATATTCCACAAAACCCTATCGGGTGAATTTTTACTGCCACATTATTAGATTGATCACGTTTCTCTTGTTAACAACCATGGCACAAGCATTGGACCGCAGTGGCCTATCCTTTGACACCATAGGAGCCCTATCTCAATTAGTTGAAGCAGCATCTGCTCTGACAGAGTTAGAAGTGAACGAAACGTCGACGAACAAAACGCGATCGACAGTACTCGTTAGTGATGATGACGAAACATCGCGGGTCAGCGCTAAAGTCGTCGGGAAGACAAACTCGTCCTCCGTTCCCAAGAAAAAGGAAATTTTCCCTCAAAAACTTATTGAGATTCTAGCTGATGATTCTGTATCTGACATCGTGTCTTGGCTTGCTCACGGTCGATCGTTTGTTATTCTTCGTCCTGACCTCTTCTGTGAGCAAGTCCTTCCGAGATACCTACCACCGGCGGACTCTCGTGGCAGTACGAAATACCCATCTTTCACGCGAAAGTTAAATAGATGGTACGTAAAACCGTGTAGATCTCGGTCATAAACAAATTGATCTGTCAGTGTTGTCTCAAAACTATATTTTTGTAACGTTGCGTTGAATTAGGGGATTCCGGCAAGCAACGAGAGGTGCAGACACTGGAGCTTTTCATCACCCCTTCTTCCGACGTGATCAGCCTGAACTCTGTGCGAAAATGGTCTGTCAAAAGTCAAGAGATCGACAGCAAGGCCATCAGAAACGAAGGCTCCCTCCAAAAAAGAGGTCTATCCCGGAAAGCTCTCCACCTTCTTTTGGAGCTTGCTCGAAGGCCATGTGCTCAATCAGTTCTGGTTCTGAGAAAACAAGAGACCTGAGGAGCACTCATCGACCAGCTCAAGGAGCTGTACCTGTATCAGCGGACGATCGATCAATAGGTACATCCTCCACATCTTCTCAAGCATCGTTTAGCAACACGGTGGCGATGACTACCAATAATAATTTTGTCGGATCTATGCAGAACACATCGGGGAGAATCGTTTCCGCTGGAAACACTGTTCCTCTTTCGACAATGACTCCTAATATCACGACAATGAGCCTTCGGAGGCCTGGAAGCTCTGGTATTATGCCATTCATTTCTAATGACACGAAGTTTGTTGCAACTACGCTACAGCAACGAGAATCCCTTGAGGTTTTCAGAGCAGCGAAAGCCATGCTATATGACGCATATATGAAGGCCCTTAACGAAGAAGTTTCGTGACATCGACACAGGAAACAATAATGCACATAAACATCCCGCACACACTTGGGCCGAAAGTACCAGTCACTGAGGATGGTTCAGTCCTCATTCTACAAAGTGTACATAAGATATGCGAACGAACCAAAAAAAGCTAATAAAACTAATGTAATCATAAAACGAATCGCTCCCACAGAAGTCTTGAACTAGTGAGTGTCGTGATTGTTTTGCTGTCCATTCATATTCAATCGAGATTTGATGGCTTCAAAGATAAGTTTGAATTACGATCGAGTACCAGGTATCGTACTCGTAGACGTCAAATTGACCTGGAGTATGAGATTTGTTGTTGCGGCTTACGAAACGTTTCATTCTAGTATTGCTCTGTGAAGTCCGAAGAAAAGAACATCAGGCGGTTGGAGAAAAAACAGTTGCTGGTAGAGTTGTCAGCCTTGTCAACTAGTGCGTCATACAGAAATGCGAAAACGTAAGGAAAAAATGAGACGCATTCAAAGAAGAAGTTCTCCTTTTGATCGCGAATTCTTGCTCTGAAATTTCTTTAACTTTTTCCCGTCTCCGCCCAAATCGTGCATTTTTTGGATTTTTTTTTGGAGTTTCCATGATTTTCACCTGTGTAGACTGCAGTACAAATCCTACACAAAATAAGACTGAAATACCAAAAAGAGTTTTAAACAATTACTTTGTATACAACACCTTTTCTGCTCATTCATTTCTCTCCTTGTAATATCCAACCAAGAAAATATAAAACACTCCAAACTGGAATATAAAATCATATCACCCAAACCACCCGGTCGCACCCCCATCAAAACTCCTCGGAGGGAGGTGCTGCCCCTCGGATGAGGAGCTAGTAGAAGCATAGTACTTTCCACCAAAAGCTATGGTTCTGGCCATATAGCGCCTCTTCTAGTTCACGAGGTTAAAAATAATATTAAGATTTTTTTTAAATATCACCCAAACCACCATATTTACCGACATAAAATAATCATATCTCCAGCAAAGATGGATGATGATGATTATTTTTCTGATCATGGTTGATAATTGTTCATACTACTATGGTCATACTAATAGTGATGCCAAGATTTTAAAGCCCAGGCAACAAAAGTAATTGCCTGTGATGACTTTTCAAAGTTCAAGGATATGAAGCAATCAATTTTGATTTTGACAATTGAGAGTATCTGGTCAGTGACAGGAGGAATTGA